>KZ110123.1:0-21742 GCA_002116395.1 Ramularia endophylla | reverse complement strand
AAAAGAAAGCTTTTAAATTAGAATACGGAAGCTTTAGATGAAATTTTCGAAATTTAAACGCGTGCTACAAAGTATCGCGTACGTAATAAGAACTTCGTATAACAAAGCTTCCCTACCTACTAACGTTTGTTTACACACGCTCTAATTAGCTCGGCTTTCAAGCGGTCGCGTCACACTTTCAAGCGGTCGGGTTTGCTATAGACTCGGTGGCTTTCCCATTCGTCGAGAAGGCTAGAGAGTCAGAGTCAGTCAGTCCACAAGGTGTTGACGATGTTGATGAGGGTGTGATGACGACTGAGTCAAAAGCATCATGCTGGTCAGTGCATCTGGGATGCCGTGCATAGCCAACAACTTGGCGGGATGCAAAGACAAGCCGAAGAAGAAGAAGAAGGAACATTCGACAAGATCTCGGTGGATGTTCCATTGTTTGTAGATGGGGTTCCTCATGAGCTTCTTCCATCAAGCTCAGAACAGCAGCAGATGCGATACACCTAGCCGCCGAGTTGTCAAAGACCCTCTTTTTCCCTTTCCTGTTGTCTTTGTCTTTGTCTTTGGCGCCGTGGTTTGAGATGCTAGTTGAAACCAGAAGTGGTACTACCGTCGCCTGTACATGTTTCTCGGCGAGGGACAACACGTGCGCTCATCAGCCTTGGACGCTTCCTGGTCGAATCGAGAGCATCGTTCGCCGCTGTGAATAAGACAACGATTGTTGACGTGAAAGAAAGACAACACCTGCAAGCCTCTCTCTTGTCGCCTTGTTCTACCTAACTTTCCAACGGTCCGCGATCGCGCCCGACGACCCCTCGGCGTCTCCCATCCCTGCTTTCGTTGCATACCTTACACCTCAATACCTGGCCCTGAGAGCCCTACCACTCATCACACTCTCAACGTGCAACGTGCAACGATTGTGACCCTGCGCTGCCGTTGACAGTAGTAGCAGTCCGCACCCGCACACGCCACTGCGAGTCCAATCCACTGCACCACCTCACCGGCCTGCCTGCCGCATCGACGACACCGACTCGCACCGCGCCGCAGGCCAAGGAGGCGCCAATACCCGGCGCATTGTCCGCTTTGAACAGCGCGCAAGGCCGCTGATATGGCGCAACAACACCCGTGAGTCTATCAATCTGGTCGCAAGCACGCCTTTCATATGGCCAACCTCTGGGCATTTCATGTGGACGACGGGGAAGAGGGGGAGCGGTTATCTCCCCAGGCAAATAGCTGCGACGGCGACGATGAGATGAGGCTCATGCGCAACTTACTGACCTTCCCACAGACTGTACAGACCCGACCAGTTCCTCAACCCAGGACCCGCGCCGCGACCGCCCACCGACAGACCAAAGGTCGCACTCACCCCGCAGGTCTACCACACAGCCGGAAACCCAAATCTCGGCAGCTTAAACAGTCTAAACAGCAGTTCGGGCAACTCGATAAGCCTACAGTCTACCCCATCACTCGGACGATCAGACACCAGCAATGGAGAGTTTACAGTTGTCAAGGACGGCTGGGCCAAGGTCAAGGAAGAGGGCGGTGGATTCATGAAGGCTTTCTGGAACGAGCGATTCCTCGTGCTGCGGGAGAAGCAGCTCGATTTCCTCAAGTCCAGTTCTAGCAGCAAGACGGCCAACACAATCCTACTGCGCGATGTCTCGCACATTACCAGATCCGACAGCTATCCCTTCAGTCTGGAGCTCACCAGGGAGGGAAACAAAGTGTGGATTCTCAAGTTCGACACAGACACGGATGTCTACAACTGGATGGACAGCATATACGACCGAGTTCCGAGCATGGGCGGTGTTTCTCATCCCACAGGCTTCTCTCACCGCGTTCATGTTGGCTTCGACCCAGTGACAGGTGGATTTGTTGGCCTGCCAGTGGAATGGGAGCGGTTACTCAAAGGCTCAGCCCTGACCAAGGACGACATGGCCAAGAACCCGCAGGCCGTCATGGAAGTACTTCAGTTCTACACCGATAAGCTCGCTGTTAGGGCAGAGGACCCAAAAATGTACTCTTCGCTCACCCCTACACCTTCTGTTGAGAGCGGACGGGAGAAGCAGTTGGGATATTCTGCTGGGAACAGCGTTGCTCCACCAAGGCCACAGCCTCCAGCTGTGAACCGCCAGGACAGCTATAGCAGAAGTCCGGCGAACACTCCAGGAAGCGGGTATTCGAGCTCGAGGGATCAATCAGCTGACCGATACGCACCTCCTAAGCGGCAGGACACCGCGCCTGGACAAGATGCAAGACAAACAGAGGAAGAGCGACGCAAAAGGCAGGAGGAGAGCAGGCGACGCGCCGAGTCGGAAAGGCGGCGAACGGAGGAAGAACAAGAACGCAGGAGGCGCCAAGAACAGGAAGACAGAGAATACAACGACTCTCTGCCAAAGAGCAAAGTGCCTTTGGCCAAGCAGGAGATCGGTGGCGGGTTCGTAGGCGACTCGCCTGCGCGAGACGCGAGTCCGAGCAGTCAGAGCAAATACACTGCAACTAGACCAGCTCCTCCGGCGCCTTCAACGAGCAAGAGTGGACAGCCAGGAAACTCACTACCCATTCGCAACCTTCAGTCGCAGAGGCCTGCCCCAGGTGCGCCAGGCTCAACAAATGGCACCTCTCCATCGGCACAAAAGATGCCACAGACGAATGGTTCTCAATACCCGGTCAAGCCAAGCGGGCCTACCGCAGCGACGAACGGGCAGACGAAGAAAGACGAGCAGAAGCCATCTGCGGGTAACAACCAAGCCTCTCCTGCTAGTCAAGTCAAGCCACTCAACGTTGCGACCAAACAGCCCACAGGCGCACCAAAGGATGCTGCGATCAAACAAGCAGAGGCTGCACTCACCAAAAAGGAGCCCACTGAGAAGACCAAGGAAGTACGAATGAGCGCAATGTCAGATGCGCAAGTAATGGAGCGTCTGCGCTCGGTAGTCACCTTATCCAACCCTCTTGAGAGCTATAATAAGCAGAAGAAGATTGGCCAGGGTGCTTCTGGATCTGTCTATGTTGCACGAATCCGCGAGAGCGCGCCTAGTGACACAGCCAAGAACCTGATCAAGATGTATGGACCGAGAGCGCAGGTGGCCATCAAGCAGATGGATCTTCGATCGCAACCACGCAAGGAGTTGATCGTGAATGAGATTATTGTCATGAAGGAAAGCCGACATGACAACATTGTCAACTTCCTCGACGCATTCCTACAAGAGGAGACATTCGAGCTGTGGGTTGTCATGGAGTTCATGGAAGGTGGCGCTCTGACAGATGTCATTGACAACAACCCTTCCATTTCGGAAGACCAAATCGCCACGATATGTTTCGAGGTGAGTGAAAATGACTAACGATTGCTGGAATTCCACTAACCTCTCCACAGACATGCAAAGGACTCATACACCTACACGCCCAGAACATCATTCACCGAGACATCAAATCGGACAACGTACTGCTCTCGTCGCGTGGCGCAGTCAAGATTACCGATTTTGGCTTTTGCGCGAAGCTCACGGAGCAGCGTTCCAAGCGAGCCACCATGGTCGGCACTCCCTACTGGATGGCACCCGAGGTCGTCAAACAAAAAGAATACGGATCCAAAGTCGATATCTGGTCGCTGGGAATCATGGCGATTGAAATGATAGAATCCGAACCTCCGTATCTGAACGAGGAACCTCTGAAAGCTCTGTATCTCATTGCTACGAATGGCACGCCGAGATTGAAAAAGCCGGAGAAGTTGAGCAAGGAATTAAAGGCTTTTTTGAGTGTTTGTCTTTGTGTGGATGTCAAGTCTAGGGCTACGGCGGAGGAATTGGGGAGGCATGAGTTTTTGCAACATGGGTGTTCGTTGGCGAGTTTGAGTGAGTTGTTGAGGTTTAGGAAGGGTGGGGGCCATTAAAGGGGGTGGAGGCGATGGTAATCTGGTGGAGGACTATCAGTGTCTTTCATGACTGATTCTCCAAAAGTCCAAGACTTGAATGCGCCGAGCTTTTCTGCTGGATCTTGGCTTCTCTGGAAACTTTGCTGCGGATGCGGATGCGGATACTGACTGCTGCTGCCTGCTTCTGTTATGATACCAACCAATTCACGGCTGTTTGTTCGGGGGAAAGTTCGTTCGGGGATCTGTTCTTTCTGCTGTGGGCGCTTTTTCTGCTGTCAGACGATCGGGGTGTGACTGTGGAAGAAAGGAGTAATGGGAGTGAGGTTTTGCAACTAAGATTCTCTGGCTAGTGACTTGCGCCAAGGCCTGAGTCGCGGGATAGGGACAGATAGATGAATGAAATGAAGTTTACGGCGAGCTCTTACTTGGTGGTGGGTTTCTTGTTGACAAGGTGATGTCGTTAAAGTGGTTTTGCAATGTGTGATTCGCGGCGATACCCCTGAATGAAGATCCAGTTTGACAGATGTGATGCTTCGACTTGTGGGCAAGTGGATGAAGAAAGGTCTAGCTGTGCTTCACTCTCCCACAACGCCACACTTCTCGATTCAATAGCACACAAGCTTGTTTGTACGTACTCAAGTGTGCTAGCAGTGGCTTCCTACATACCATAGCGACCGAGTTCACGGGTTTGATGGCTAGGTATGTTTCACTACCCCAACCCTAACCCTAAAACATATCAGTGAAAAATCTCGGAGACCGACCTGCCACAGACATAGCACTGCCTTGCCAACTAGTCTCATACTCGCAATCCAAGCCCGAGTAAAACCATATAACTCCACATCGCCAGGAATTTCCGTGCAGTGAGACTTGTTGTTGAACTGGAATGGGATTCTCCAGGTAATGTTCCTCAGCGAAGCAGCTACCCTGGAGACGCCACGAACATCACCACCTGCAACACACCTCGCAACAACGGCCAAGGAGCAAATAAGCCCAGACCTCACAAGCTCCTAGTCTTGCCCCCAGACGATGTCATACAAAGCCTTCCGCGCCTCGACAAACTTGTCGAAGAAACTTCCTAGCGTCTCGCCGGCCTCGATTCTGTACATTCCTGTCTGATATTGCTGGCCTCCTGTTTGACATGCGACAGAGGTCCTCAACCGGAAGGAGCCCGTCATAGCCTCATCGCTAATGCTGACAGATGCAGATGCAATTATATCCCGCCAAGAAGCGCTTGAGTCAGCTTGAGTGGCGATATACTCCCTTCCAAAGAGGTGTTTACAGTCGGACCCCCATACTGTCCAGCCTGCGTCCGAGTGGTCTCTCCAAAGTATGGTGTCAACCCCGTCCATGGCATCGGTGCTGATCTTGAGACAGTCCAAGAACCAAAGGACTGGCGCGAATTCCTGCTGTATCCGTCTCCATCCGTTGTTGATATCTGGTACGTAGACGGCTTGAGGCTTGGCCAGGAACATCAGGCGAGCGAGTTTCTTGGAGTGTCTGATGTTCAGATTGAAGGTGGAACTGACTCGCTTGAGGAGGAAGAGCTGGATGACTGGCTGAGGTGTGCTCCTCGTTCTAGCCGACTTGATGTTCGTGATATGCAAGAGAATGTTTTCCAGCAGTTCGGCGGTTCCGAGGACACGAGCTGCTGCTGAGGCCATGGTAGGCGGTGTGATTCGAATTGGTGAGAAGAATGGCTTGATTGTGTGGTAGTAAGAGAGCGAGCAGAGTTCGAGTCGCCAGAAGGCTGATGGACGGCGGTTAGTGGATTGGTGGTTGATGGAAGGTGATGGATGGGTGGTGGATGGTGGATGTTTGAAGCTGAAGGTTGAAGGTTGAAGGTTGAAGGTTGGTGGTGAATGGTTGCTGGTTTGGTGGTGGATGGTGGATGGCAGATAGCTACGTGATATGTTGCATAAGTGATTTGTCGGGTGAGTGATGTGGCGGAGGAGTAGAGTGAGGTAGTGGAAGAGTGAAAGCCTGATGTGCCCTGCGGTGCTTTTCATGTGAAAGCATTGAACGCCCATGACAATCTCAAGTGAAGCTGTGAGTTGAGCTGACCAAAACACGCTTCTCCCTGCCGTGAGCGAGTCGGAAAGAGACCGACAACCAACCGCACTTGCGAGTAATTCTGACAACCCAAAAAATAGAGATCTGTAACAGGAATTAACACATATCTTCTCAAAGACAATGTACAAAACCACCACCCAAAACTCCCCCAAGCTTGATATCATCCCTCATAAACTTACGAAACAACAAGAAGGCCCGTCCGAAACTCATTACCTATCCATCAACATCCATCATCTCCGAGTCCTCCACCTCAGTATACTCCTCAAACCTCGTTCCCTCCGCATCCGGAACCCCAATAGTAGCCCCCAGAGTCGTAGACATCTCCCTCTGCAACTGATCATCAACATCCGCCTGACTAACATCATCATCCTCCTCTTCCTCACCCTTCTTCTCACTCGTAGGCGCAACATCCAATTCACTAACCATCTCCGTGACCTCCCCGACAGTATCATCAGCCGTGACTTCAACTTCAGTCTCATCAACGCCACCACCACCCCTCTCATCCGTCATAAAATCATGCATAATCTTCAACAACCCATTCTGCACCTTCGTCAAAACATTTCTACTAACAGCATCAGGCGCAGCCTTCCCATCAGCACACTCCTGCGCCAATTCCAGCACAGTCTTAACCTGTTCCGCCTCGCAGCCTCCAGCAGGAAGATGTAATTTCCCAACCATATTGAACAGAACTTTCCTCTCCTCTTTACTAATCTGCGTCGTAACAAGTCGTTCAAGCAGCAATTCAGCAAGCAAAAAATGCGGCAGCATCTTCCCTTCTCCAGATTCGAAAGCGCCAGCCGTGCCATTAAGATCCAGGATTTTGCGGGAATCAGTCCAGTCAACTAGCATCCCACCCAGCACACCCATCTTGACCATTCCTCCGCCTTCAAGACCTTGCTGATCAACTTCCACACCTTCATCATCTAGGTCATCCATATAGCTCTCCCGCAAAGTGAACAGCTTCGCGACAACCGCACAAGTGACTTGTGCCATACGCTCAGCATTGCTAGCCCGTGAATGACAGTACACAGGCAAGAAGTACGCAAGACTTTGTCTTAGTTGAGTGTTGCCAGCACTGTCAGGGTCAAAGTATGTGATGACAAGCTGTTTTAAAAGGTCAGAGTCTGTGATGAGCTGGCTCAAAAATGCCTTTGAGAGTGCCGTGCCGCCTATGGATTGGACGAGAGGGTCATCAGATTTGAGAGCTTTGTTGAAAGTCTTGAGAATGGGTTTGAGAATTTCTTCGGGAGTTGTTGTGGAGGAGTCGGTGGAGGCGTTAAGGGCTGGAGGGGAGAGGAGGGTGGGGTGTGTGATCAGGATATCTGTGATGATTTGGATGGCGATTGTTTGCAGTGCTGGGTGGCCTTTAGCGAAGCAGTGAAGGAAGAGTGTGAGGTTCTCTTGGGCGAGGTTCTGAGATGAATGTTAGTATGAGGTGTGATGATCAACATTGAAGCGCGTACCTTGCCCAGCAGACAACACAATCCCAGACATAGCAATCCGCGCTCTCGAATGGGCGCTTCCTGAGATCGTACAGCGGGCACGACGAGGTTATTCAACATTGTCACTAAGTGGACATTCTCCTCCAGATCTCCTTGTACGTTCTGCAGCATGCACAGAGCGATATGCAAGCACTTCATATTGACCATGATTTCCCTCACAGCCTTCTCTGCTTCGTCCATACCGCCTTCCTCAGCTCCCTTGGAACTCTTCTTTGCTTTCTTTTTCTGCGCGACCATGATAGTATCGTCGTCATCTTCGACAACTTCAGTAGCAGAGTGAAAGCTCTCATTAGTGCTGTCCGCGTCATCCTCTTGATCGCCCATGATGGTATCATGAACTTCAGCAATGGCCTCCAGAACAACACCACAGAATTCTCGCTCTCCCTTTGCGTCTTCTCCACAGACTAGGCGAAGGACTTCAACAACGAGGCGAGTAACCTCTTCGGGAAGGTCTGGCAATGCCAAACTTTCCCGCATCAGACCGAACATCTTACGTCGGCCGACTTCATCGCTGTAGTCAAACGTGAGAGCCATGTGGAGCATTTGCTCGACGACAAACTCGCGGTGTGCAAGCTCTTCTTCGTCGCCATCCTCTGCATTCTCTTCTGAAAGGGTGGCGATTGTGGTCTCGATAAGACGGCGAATCTCTCGCTCCAGCAGATATCCGAACCGAGTGACTTCAGGCAGCTTTTCTTCCACGAGAGATTCCAACACTGCTGCATCTTTGCCAGAGTGAGAGCGGCAGTATTCATTGAAAGTTCGGGCTACAAAGGCGAGTTCGGGTGAAAGCTCGTCCCAGAAGGATTCTGGAAAGGAGACATACGTGAGGTAGTCGTCGCGGCCGAGCCAGAACTCTCGCATGGCGATAAGAGCGATGCCGCCTTCGGTACCACTGTTGACCACGTCAATCCGCTCGAGAAGTTCCAGCAGAGCATCGAGAGATGGAGGAGCAGCATTTGTCATATCTTTCTGAGCCTCGCCTTCCGCAGCTTGAGCAGCAGGTAGAGCAGCGCAGTCCTCGATCCATCTCTCTCGGAAGAGTTTCGCGGTGGCCTCTCTTACTTTCTCGTCACGATCCCTCAATCCCCAACGGAGTAATTTCTCGCGATGTGTCAAGCTTAGATGTCTGAAGTCACCCAGCGCAGGCAACAGACGCGCGTACAGTGCTCGCCTTGTAGTGCCATCCGCATCTCGCGCTCTTTCCAGTAGATATGGTAGCACCTCTTTGGTGAGTGGAAGATTCAGTAGCAGATTCCTCCTCACCTCCGCAGATGGATCATTCTGCAACACACCCAACAGCTTTCCAAGCACGCCCGCCGCAGCATCGTCTTCAGAGTCTGAATCGTCCTTTTCCTCCTCGTCTTCAACTTCAGCCGCCAGTCTACCCAGACCATAAACTGCCTGTAGTCTCACAGGTGCCTCCTTGTCGTGAATCCTCTTCAACAGCGCAAATCGCAGCTTGTGAAACAGCGAATCGTCCAGAGTGTCCATGGAATTGATAACATGGCTTGTAATTTGTGTAGCTCGATATCTGATCGCCTTGTCCTTGGCCTGTAACAGAGGCAATAGTGTCTCCAGTATAGCCGTCGTCAGTCTGCTGGTGGGTGTCTCTGGTAGCGCAGCATCCTCGTCATCCTCGCCATCGGCGACAATCGCATGGTCTTTGCCGCTCGCGACATTGAGGAAAGTGCCCAAGAAGCGTACAACGCGATCGCCAACAGGCTCTGCCTTTTTCACCGGCAAAATGCGCAGAATACAGCGCACGACCTCGCGGTTGAAGTCGTCTTCGTCAAAGTCTTCGCGCTGATGCTGTTTGCCTGACTTTGAGGAAGTTGGTTCGTAGCAGCATGCTTCTTGCACTTTTCGCAGCGCGATGATGGCTTTCCGGTGTCCAGCAGTCGATTTCTGCGCGTCAACAAAAGCGGTGCAAATGGCGCGTCGCAGCGAGGTGTCGGCTCCTTCGTCTGGAATCGCTGTGACAGGGGACGAGTTGCGCAAATTCTTGGTCGATATCGTCCTTCGAGAGGCACGAGCAGCACCGCCTGCGACTCGTCCAGGCATCGTTGGAGGCTTTGGTGGTGTAATTGGAGGTTGTCGTCCGTCTTGTCGCAATCATTTGTTTACTTTGAGCGAGCGTCTCTGTTGACACAAACGCGGGGACAGCGGGATCCGGGCCGGCAACGGCGGTTCGCCAACATGACGCCGACCTGCATCGACATCTTTTGAGAGCTCTGACCATATTGAGTGCTTCACGACATCCCATTCTCCTCTCCTCCCCACCCTCGCCATGTCCCTCATCGCCCGCTCCGCCCTACGCTCCCTTCCCCGGTCTGCCCTTCCATCCTCCACCCGCTCCGCCTCAACCATTTCCGCCTCGGTAATCGAAGCCATGAACCCCAAATCGCAATCTATCTCTCAAGCGCAAGGCGTGGCCTCCAACGGCCTCGTCTCAGCCATTGGCAACACACCGCTCATCCGTCTCAACCACATCTCCCGCCAAACAGGCTGCGAAGTCCTGGGAAAAGCCGAATTCCAAAACCCTGGTGGCTCAGTCAAAGATCGTGCAGCCCTCTCCGTAGTCCAAGATGCCGAGCAAAAAGGCCAGCTTAAACCCGGTGGAACAGTCGTCGAGGGCACAGCCGGAAACACTGGGATCGGTCTCGCACATGTCTGTCGTTCAAAAGGTTACAAATTGGTCATCTACATGCCCAACACACAATCCCAAGGCAAAATCGACCTTTTGAGATTGCTAGGAGCAGAAGTCTACCCAGTCCCAGCAGTACCATTCGACAACCCGGAAAACTACAACCACCAAGCAAAACGTCATGCAGAGCGATTGGATAATGCAGTCTGGACGAACCAGTTCGATAACACTGCAAACAGACAGGCGCATATCGAGACTACAGGTCCGGAAATCTGGGCACAGACTGCAGGGAAGGTGGATGCTTTTACTTGTGCTAGCGGGACTGCAGGTACCATCGCGGGATGCACTCGTTACCTAAAGACAGTGAGCGAGGGACGAGTAAAATGCTACGTAGCAGACCCTCCCGGCTCAGTCATCTATACATACGTTTCTACTGGCAAGATGCCAGAAGGCAGGACGGGCAGCTCTATCACCGAAGGCATCGGTCAGGGACGCGTGACTGATAACTTGGCACCGGACTTGGAGTTGCTGGACGGAGCACTGCACATTGCGGACGAGAAGAGCATTGAGATGGTTTACAGATGCTTAGATGAGGAAGGTCTGTATCTTGGTGCCTCGTCCGCATTGAACGTTGCGGCTGCGAGAGATTTGGCCGAGAAATTGGGACCTGGCAACACGGTCGTTACTATTCTTTGCGATGGCGCGTATAGATATGCGGATCGCCTATTCAGTCGGAAGTGGTTGGAAAGTAAGAACTTGTTGGGTGCTGTGCCTGAGCATTTGCACAAATATATCGTGCTAGAATAGGGCCATACGATCTGCAGAACATCTATCAAGTGAGAGAACTGTACTCGAGCAAATCGCTTTCGCCGATCAAGACCGGAGTGGGAGCCAGCACTCGTGGGGCTCTTACCTCTCTCCATTTCTATTAACAAAGGGAGGTGCGTGTGGATCGCTGTAACGTTGTTGATGTCTTCTCAATGGTCGCTGCTCATATCTGCTTGTTGTTGCAATGTCTTTCTCATCAAGTGGAGACCCGATCTCCCGGCCCGACGCAGTTTCTCCACAAACCCGCCGTGGAAGTTGACTTCACCTCTCCTCTCCACTTGTACACATCGCATTACACCCATTTCTTTTAGTTCAATTGCCTGCTGTAAAGCTGCAAATTGCTTCAGATTGCCTCCTCATAGCGATCTTGTCATGATGTGCCATTTGGCGGATGGTCCAGCCTTACCCAGAGTGAAAGGATCGCGAGCGGATGGGCTGAGGCGATGCGGCTGGCAGGTTGGAAAGTAGTTCTGAGCGGCTGTCAGAAGTGAGTTGCACATGAAAGCTAAGGAAGTGTATTGCCAGTAAAGTCTTCCGAAAGAGCCACCCGGCTTGTATAATGTCGATCTTCTTACTGCAATACTGTCTTGTAGTAAAATTTCACTTTGGAATGACTCCGCTTTCAACTCTCCGGTCAAATATGCCAATCTGGAACTGGCTGTAGCAAGGAAAGCAAAAAGAAATGTACGCCTTGTCCGAGCTGTTCCCGCATCCCTTGGCATATACCAATGTCACCGGCCACACTCCCACGCTCCACGCTCGTCAATTAGGCTTGAACGGAAGAATACACAGACACGACACGGCAGCTTCATATCGTCCTTCTAAATTGGGCTCGAACTTCCTGAAAAGGACGGTCTGCAAATCAACGAAACCCACCATCCCGCCATCCCAATCGAGTAACAAAACTCCAGCCTTGGCAAAATCATACCCCTTTCCTTTCCCTCCACCACGACTCGAACCAGCGACCAAAAAGGCAAAACAAACACCCTGTCTGTGGGAAAATTCCTATAGTGAATTTGATATTTAACCCAGAAGTGGCGAGAAGAAACCCCTTTTGAGAGTTTTTATTCTTACGTAGCTTTGCCCTAGTGGCTCAATGAAGGGTTAAATCGAAGCTGTCGAACCCACTACACTACTGAAGGTCAAGCATTTTGAAGTTCTTTATATACGTGCTGCGTTGAGCGCCGAAGTACTTGCGAGTTGTCAGGGGCGACGGTGCGGTGTTGATGTTTGAGCGGGATGACGGCATTGGGGAGTGGGAGTTTGAAGACTTATCTCTGACCTCCCCTCAGGCTCTCCGCTGTGTCAACACCCCGCTCCCCTACAATCTCTGTCACCGCAGCACGCGCACCGCCGCCAGTCTAGCTTGCCTTTCCAGACTTCAGCTGCCTTGCCTCTCATTGATCGACTTCACTTCCGCTTACACCATCTCTCACAATTCGAACTAGCTGCTCACTCCAAACTCATCGCCATACCTCGAGCTCACAGCAAATAAAACCACATCCAAACCTCAGCCTCAACCTCAACCTCACAGCCAACCACACGCACACCGCATTATCGAGCTCCGAGCATCCATCCTTCAAAAACAGCCTCCTTCCAGTCAAATTACCGCCACCCAAAATCACCATGTCATCAGCCTCAGCCCGCGTCTTCGACACCGCCGAACTACTGGAAAACATCCTCCTGCACGTTGCACAAGCCGGAGCGATGTGCACCGACAGCTCCTTCACTCGTCCACTGAAGCCAGCAAAACAACTCTTCCGGCTGAGGCGAGTGAACAGCACCTTCAATCTCAACATCAAGGGCTCTTGCAAGCTGGCTCGTTTGATGTTCCTGGCCAATCTTCCGGATGTCGACTACGGTGAAGAAAACGTATATCGGCAGTTCGCGCCAGTGATGTGGTTGCTGAATTTCTTGGACTCCAGAGCTTTTGCTGGAGTTGAATTACGGTCCAGGCTGGCGAACCAGACCGATGAGACCAGGCATCCTGGTGAAAATACCTTCTATACTGAGCACGGCTATGCTGAGGAAGAGAGCGGGTACATGGGAAGCGAGTATATCAGAACTAGGGCCGACTCGGGTGCATCTTGGCGGGACATGAAAGTTTCCAATCTCGCTCGTGTCGAGCCAGCCACGGTCTCCGCAGAACTCCACATCCTTCAATGTGGCATGATTCTTCTACATCCCGCTGAATACGACTCTACACCCGACCTTGTAAACGACACCAAGCCAGTCTCTTGGAAGATTGAAGGTGGACAGACGCTTGGAGAGTTTTTTGACAACTATGTCAAGGCTCTTGAGGAGTTGCGGAAGAAAGCGGGTGCGAGACATAAGGCTAAGCAGCGACGAAAGATTCAAGCCCAGGCCGCTTGTTGGTGTGGATAGCCTGGTTGTTGGTGATTGGTGGTCTCTGGTTGGTGTGGTTCGGTGAGGGCAGTATAGTTGGCTAGTTGGTGTTGGTATGGCCCTCTGTTAGTTACCGGTAACCGACCGGAGGTACTTCCGCGCCAATCGCTACGTTGCGAGTAGACGACGACGACGTTAATACAGCTTCGAATCAGCGGGAAACCACTCAATGCCTACGATAAGCCTGTACAATCAATTGTTACTAGCAGTTATGTCCCTTAGCAAACCGAGTAAGACCTGTGTTGATATTTGGCATGTCTCTTGAGTATTCACCTTTGGACCCACATTCTCTTATATAAGTTGGTCAAATACCAGTAGTGGACTTGGTATTAGACAGCAGTCCTGTTGGCTGGAAATGGTTAGGTCTTGATCCTAATCGGTAACCAAACCAACAAGCGGCCTGTTCAAGCCCAGAGAGCTGGCTGAGGAGGACCGTTGGAAGTTGTGCACGGAAAAGAGCATGCATCATCCAAAGAAGGCTGCACAGAGACAAAAGTGTTGAGCTGCGGCGCACTGGAGCAGAGGCATCGAGGCGTGACAATCTTGAGATCACAGGACTTCCATAGCTTGCTAGCAGGGCATGGGTCAATGTAGACTGTTGGGAGTTCAACGGATTCATTTGGAGAGTAGACAAGAGTATGGCGGCCGAGTGCAAGTGCAAGATTTCATTCACTTCGCCTCTTGCCTAATCGGGACTAGTTCTGCCCCAAATTGAAATTTACTCACACCGTCTACATCACCACTTGCATAAAATTGATCCTCGCGTTCGACCCTCATCGAGTCTGGGGGGAGGTACTAGTGATTTCCACTTACTTTTGCGAACAAAAGCAGTGGCTAAGGGGCCCTCGCGGTTTCCATTCTGCCACAGGCAACACACGCAACAAGGCTTATAAAGCTTTGCAATTCTCTCGCAGCCTTGGTAAGTCTCTCCGCCAAATAGTGTCGTCAGTGAGTATCATTGTCACCCCGCTCGATCACGTCACCCAAAAGCCAAACACAAACCTCTGCCCACCATGGCAGCCAACCGAGTGTTTCACATTCCTGAAGTAAGCCCTACCCTGTCAACCTTCTTCCACGGAAGACCGCATGTCTGACGGAAATCTCGAGCTCCATAGCTCTTGGAAGACATTATTCTCCGTGTGGCGTCTGACGCTCTGATCTATGAGACGCACTCGGGCGACTACTATGACGTAAACAAAGGCTGGCAAAAGGGAGAGCCTTACAAGCTGGAGCCTGTCAGGACGCTGATACGACTCTCCCGAGTCAGTCACGTCTTCAAGGCGACAATCGCAGACTCTCCAAGCCTAGCACTTTCCAGAGAGTGCGACGCTGCCCTCAAACCCATACAGGTCCAGCTCCTTCTCCCGCTCCAATGGCTTGTTCAACAGTCCCTTGGAATCGGATGGTGGTTCCGCAGAAGGGGCATCGAACCTTCATGTTACATTTGGGTGAGCGACACCCAATCTCGCAAAGCCCTCAAAGCTTTCCTAAACTCGGGAGAGTCCCACAAAAGTGCTTCGTGGCGCCAAGTCAAAGTATACTGGAACTGCCAAGAGGACGTCAAGATATACATCAGCTTCGACGGTAATCCGCCGCACCCTGCTTCTCTCGTCGTGTTCAAGGATGGGACGACTCTGGAGGCGTATCTCGAGAAGATCTGCGAGGCTTTGTACAGGACAAGCACCGAGAATTTGACTGGAGAAGAGCTAGAAGGAATGCGCGAGTGTGATGAAAATAAATCATGTGTTGAGGAGAGTCGAACACCTCGTCGGCGCGGACGAAGTTAGCGGGAATGTTGTTGGCAGTCGCAACGGAGTCTGACTTGAGGCGCTCTGATATGCTGCAAGCGCTGGTACAAGGGATTTGCTCCGTTGTAATTGGTTTCACTCGCTCGAATGTCTCTGAGTGACGTTGCAAAGTGGTAAGTTGTGAGAAGGAAGAGAAGGTGAGGTCACGGAAGTTTGCATCGGAAAATTGTTTAACCAGATCTTCATTCCTGGGCGGCAACGAGATGATGATCACTTTCACGTTCTTTCTGTCGCCGTTTACATGCCTTTCATCTCTACATGAAATCTGATATGCTGTATAGTTGCTGGTAATCTGTTCAAGCAACACAGCGAGAGAGACCTCTGTGAGATGTTTCCACAGCGCACGGCCAAGCGCCCAAGCCTCGTTGCCCCCGAGGCTGTGTTGACGCGCGGATCCTTGTTTGAGCAGGCTGCAAGTGTTTACTTTGAGACGAAGAAAAAGCCCATTTTCCCCTACAGGTGACAAGCACACTTCCACTCATACCATTCAACGGTAGGCTATACACATCACCGCATATTTCAATATGCGTCTACCACAGAACAAATTCCAGCGAGCAAAAGCGGCGCTCCATGGATTCCAGGCCGTGCTGGTCTTCATCGCCGGATGTCTCACGCTCGCCGTTATGACCAAAGCTGGAGGATATGGAGGGCAGACGGGCTTCTACTTTGCTTTGGTATGCCATTTGCTGTCCTGTATCAGCTGTTTCAGTCTGCTAATCGTTCCATTCTGTACCCTACAGTGCTTCCTCACCCTCCCTGCTCTCGCCTACCTCACAATTGGTCCTATGTGGTCTCGGCTCTGGCGTCTAAATAACGTCTACGCATACACCGCCATCGATCTCCTCTTTTGTCTGCTTTGGTTCGCTGCTGCGATTGCTGTGGCGGTGTGGAATGGAGACGGAATCTCCAAGGGCGAAAAAGCGGATGACAAGACCAAGCGGGACGCGGATACCCTCTTCACAAGAGCGGATGCTACAAAGAAGGGGTGCGCAGCTTTTGCATATGGCAGCGAGGCAAAGTGCAATGTCAGCAAGGCCACTGTAGGCTTTGGCATCATCATCTTCCTGCTCTTCATCGCAACGAGCTACATCTCCATCCGGGCCATGCTGGAGTTCCGCAGGACCGGCATTCAGCCAAATCTGCAGCCCGTCGATCGCTCGCGGAAAGAGGAGCTGGGCGGGGAAGATCCCAAAGATGTATGGTCTGCCAACACCGACGAACTCAACGCTCACATGGCCGCCGACGAGCGCTTGCCATTTGACCAGAGCGAAGAGGACCGGGAAGGACTGCTCAGCCACCAGCCTTCTGCCGAAGACCTAGCGCATCCGGGCCGGAGGACAAGCTATCACTCTCAGATTGTGACAGCGCCGCCAATGTACGACGACGAATATGCTCCGAGCGCATTGTCGCCAACAGGCGTGCTCGGCGCGAGTACGCCTGGGGATACTAGCGGTAGGGTGCTGTTCCCAGAGGCAAACTACAGTGCATTGAGATAAGAGCTGAGAGTGTTGAGAGTGTATGGTAAACGATACCCATGTATGTACGTATGCGCAAAGAAATAGAACACCAAAGTAAAGACAACGTTGAATGGATATGGTATTCATGGATGCGAACTCTACCATCTCGGCTGTTCGCAAAGCCTCCTTTCCATGGTAGTACTCAGGGCACCCCGAACTCACCGAGGATGTGGACGCGTCCCATGAGCCTGGTTATCTTTCGAGCATTCCTCCTGGCACGGAAAACCACGCAGCCTCTCAAGATCCTTCCAACACAGATTACGCCAGGAACACCCGGAATGGACTTGAAGAATCATCAGTCATCTAACAACACGCACCTTCACCTCCTCACCCTCCCTCTCGAAATCCGCCTCCAAATCTACGAATACCTCTTCCCCGACATGGCCGCTTCCACAAAAAGCAGAAAGTGCCTCCGACTAGACTGGACCCTATCCACCACCACCAACAACAGAAGCAGTGGTCTCGGAGAAATCTCCCCGCTAGCAATAACTTGCCGACAGCTGCGAAAAGAAATACTCCCAATTTTCTTTCATAGCGTGATTGTGAAATTTCCAGCTTGGAGCCGAGATTTCAAATTGCAATGTTTGTATTGGATGGAAGATGTTAGTGAAACTTGCGTGAGGGGAATTGATTGTTTTTGGTTGGAGGGGGTTTATTGGAGATTTTGTGTGAGATTTGGGATGGGTTCGGGGAGAGGGGAGGGGGAGGAAGAGGAGGCGAGGAGGAAAGATTGGAGGCAGTTTAGTGATTTTGTGGGGTTTGAGGGGGAGGGGTTTGGGGTTAGGGTGGAGTTTTTGGAGTATGTGAGGGGGAGGGCTGTAGAGGCTGGGAGGGAATTGTTTGGGGTGATTGGGAATCTATTGGATGGGAGGGGGAGGAAGGAGTTGAATGGGAGGGAGCTGAAGTTCTTGATTGGGGAGGCGAGGTTGACTGGATTTGGGAGTGAACGTGCGAGGACGAGTTGGTTTTGAGTTGGTAGATGTATGGAGTATTATTTCAGTCCTGACGTATCATGCGATTGTGCCACTTCAAAGGCCTCTAGTAACTGACTTTAGAAATAACTGCTGGCGTCTCGAGAGAGATTCTTGAAGAAAGTAATGGGCACTTGTGTCAGACGCATGGGCAAAGTTTGGGTATTCTTTTACCTTCCCAATAATGCTCTCACTCAGCATCGTCGCCATCAAGTCCCAAGCACATCTTCAGCCGACTGCCCAGGATACCTGCCCTGCAGCGCTTTCAATCGAGAAAGCGTACTAATGGTCTCCCGAACCAGTTCTGGAGCTGGTTCCTGCAGTCGAGACTTCGGTACACTCATAGGAGGCGTGTTCAGAGCGTTGGATCTCTCCGAGCCTTGATAAGTTTCTGGCGACGGAGTTGCGTACCCAATAGCATCCCACATCGGCCTCCCAGACTCAGAATACAACATTCTCCGCCGTGACGTGTTCTCGCTCTTGATCCCTCTTCTCCCGGATGGCGGCCTCTTGGCGGGTGAACGAATATCGTTGTCGCTTGCTGTAGTAGACACAGGCGTGCTCGGAGTTGACGGAAATGTGCTCGGAGAGTCCACGACCATCTCAACATCCTGGTCTCTGCTCCCGGCTGTCCCAGCTATTAACGAGTTCTTCGCTTTGGTTCCATCTAGGCGAGTGACCATGGTTCGAGGAATAACAATAGCTCTACCCTTTCGTGGCTTCGGTTTGCGAACGGCGCTAGCTTGCGAGGTATCAGGCGCAGCTGCATGTACGTTGTGAATGGCATTACTGCAGTACTTGTCCCAGATTGGTCGCGTTATTTTGCACAGCGTCTTGTATGGGTAAGCGTCGTCGACTTTCAAAAGCTCGGTGTTTTTCTGGCGTCTGGATTTGGTGGATTTTTGTCGTTTTGCTGGAGGATGGTTTGCCGACTCGTTTGCTGTATCTTCGTAACGTAATTCTTCTCCTGGTTCTAAGATTGTGACTTCTAGATCCCAATGATCGGCTGTGGTTATCATTTTGATGAAGCCATCGAGATAGAACCATTCTTTGTCGTCGTGTCGAAAGAATTCCAGCGCGGATTCATGTCTCTCCAACTCGGCTTCACCCAAATCTGCGAGCTGCATTTGGATACACTGTGGTGTGTTGTCAATAATGTTCTTTTGCAATGCCACATGTAAGATCATGACTTACCTTGAAGTTCGGCCTGACGTTCCCCGACTTGTCAAGCAGAGGTCTACCATTCGGCTCATACTTCTCGCCGAAGTAAATGTTGAATTCCAGCCTCGCAGTCCAATCCACGTCGATAGCGAAACTGTATGGGATGCAATGAGTCTCGACCGCACCATCTCCACCCGTTTTTGCAATCAGTGCAACTCTCTCGATGACTTCAAAAGTACCATCACCGGTTTCGCTGGGCTTGGTCAGAGCAGGAATCAGCGTGGGATGATTGTATCCATCCGTGCCTAGCCTCCACTCCTGAACTCCTTTGACTTTTTTGATCGCATCCGGGTGAAGCGTGTATTCGAACTGCTCTGCTCGACCAGCGTACCAGCAACCGATTGGTAATGTATCTGGTTCATTGATCGGATACAGTGACAAGCCTCCCTTGGCAACAGGATTATCGTGGTCGTCGGCGCTGATTAGGCGGATGTTCATTGAAGCGGCGGCTTTCTTAAGACCGGCAAAAGCGACTTTGTTTGAGCCTCCGCCTCCTGTTATTACGATGCCTCCTACCTGTTTTGATCAGTCATGCGTCTGAAGAAGGCCGAGCAAGCGATAGGTGACCTACATTTTCCACTCCGATCGAATGTGCGTAGGCAGTCTGCTTTTCGATGAGTTTGCAGGTCCATGTGTTCAGCCAGCTTTCCATCTCCTGTCTTCAAGATTGGTTATTACACTGATCTCGACAAAAGTAGAGTCTCGCACTTACCTCGAAACTCGAATGTCAAGAAACCTTACGCCTCCTTCGATGTCCCTCCTAAAGGATGAATTAGCGGTGTCAGACACAGAAAAGAGTAAATGACCTACCATCCGTCCATGGCGTTGACCGAGATGGAGAACGGGCGACAAGGGCTCACTTTCTTCTCAGCTTCAATCCTGTCTGTAATCTGCCTGACAAACTCTGCCTCGCTCATATCGCCCAACAACTTTAAGCAAGCCTGCAGTCCCCCATACTGCTCTATTTCGCCACAAGTCTTGATGTATTCGAAAGCAAGGTCATGGATTATGTGTGAGCCTAAAAGCCAGCCAGCCGTAGTACCCACAACAACCAAGACCGGAGGCTCGCCAGCAACAGCTGAATCTTCGATACGGACAAGTGCAAAGTCAATTGTGGCATGGCCTGTGTGGTGTCAGGAGACCCCTTTCGACTCAAACAGTAGTGACTTACCTATGTCGTGCCACAAGAACATCTGGCGGTCGCTGAGATAGCCACGCTCTCGAAGGAGGCGCATCTCGCGTGCAGCTGCACAGAGTGGCTCAAGACGTAGGGTGGTGTTGAAGAACCCAGCATCAGCAGCCGCATTACGAATGACGGCACATTGGAGCTCGTCCCACATGGCTGGAACTGTGATCACTGACAATGAATGTTAGGTACCGGAACGTGTCTTAACTTGTGTCCGTGTGACTTGGACCGACCGAATTCTGTCTGGTGTAGCGGCTCTTGCTTGGTAAGGTAGAGCTACAAGATGACCAAGCCCGGAGAGCACAAGGGCAGTCTGATACGGTGGTAGGGCAGAGACTTACTGGCTTCAATCTGTATGTGGTCCCAATATTCACTCGCAAAGTTGTGTCCTTTGGGTGACAGTTCTTTGTACCTGATAAGAGTGAGCAAGGCTATGAAGAATGTATGCAGACATCAACCGGTAGAGCAGCCGACCACGTTGTCCTACTCAAGGCAACCGAGCAGGAATGAAGTTCTGTGTCTGTATACCTATCTTTTCAGATTCACTCACCAGGCAAGTATACGGCTGCGTATCCAAGTATACAAGATCACTTTGAAGGCCTGAATGTCGCCGATTTGACCACGGCGACAGGCTCCGATGGCATCATAGAAGCGTGCGGTAGCCGGCTCGTCTTTGTACTGGGGACACTGTGCCAGTTTGCAGTTCTGGAGGTATGAGTTGCATGTAGTCGTGCAAGATTAGAACAGACGTACCTCGATCACTTTGTGGGCTTCGCGAGGGTGCTCTGACAGCCAGTTTGCAACCTCAATCTCCCCACAGTGGAAGTTTCCGTTGTCAATGACATACTTTTGCCTGATCCTGTCTTCACCTGTTCATGGTATCAGTATATTTTAGAGCGACTGATAGACACGACAGATACGTGCCTTCTTGCAGCTGGACGCTGTCGATGGGCACTTTGCTCACGGGCTCGCCAGATTGTACGTGTTGAGCAGCTACTTTGAAATATCCGCTGCCGTCATCAAGAAGTACCCGTAGATAGTCCTGATCGCGCAGAATCCCCGAGTCGTTGGCCATCTCGTGTGCTGTGGTGAGGTGACGAAAGGTGACTGAATGGAAAAGAGTGAAGGGCCGGAGAGAGATGTGGGCACGGCCTCCGAGACGGAGAAACAGGCACACACATTATGAACAAAGAGATTGAGGGCCTACTGATACCTCCTCGGTGCTCCCTTGTTTCCATTGAGACATGATAGAGCCGCATACTCACCCCGAAACAAACATTGGATAGAGGACTATCAAAGGCTCGGCAGCGAACTAGGGCACCATGCTACAGTGAAGGTCCGCTTCTACTTCTTGCAGTATAGCTTCGGTCCGTTGGAGAAGGACATACCGTATCGACTCGCGTATAAGGCCATGGCTTGGTACGGTGTATTGGAAAGTTCCGAACTCGAAGGGGGGCCTTGTAGGCAGGGTGGCCTTGTATCAGAGTCGATTCTAGTATAAGGCCATGGCAGGGAAATCTCCAATCAAATTCCCATCAAATGCCTATCAAATCGGAAGTCCCAAAACTTATCCCCCAAAAAGTCGGCCTTCCCGAGGGTTTGCACACCTGTTTATGGGGTGGCCTTATACCCGAATCGTCACTTCCTAATTAGAAAATCCTTAGAGGGGGGCCTTGTACGTAGGATGGCCTTGTAACTGAGCATGGCCTTATACGCGAGTCGATACGGTA
>KZ110120.1:0-56181 GCA_002116395.1 Ramularia endophylla | reverse complement strand
TTGCAGTAGCGGTAGCAACGCGCTGGACGACGGGCCATTTTGACTGTGTTGTGGGGGGTTAGTCGGGTGGGTGTGCAGAGAAGAGGAGGGAGGAAAGCCGTCTTTGTTCAGAGGTGGCCAACCGTGCATTTCCAATCACGCCGCCAAGCCCTGCCCACAAATTCGAAAGAAGGAAAGAGCGGTAGATTAGTCAGCAGGAACTGATTGCAAATCGGTGAAAGGAGCGATCGAGTCACTGTGAGGGGATTGTGAGGGAGTTGAAGAAGCGAGAAAAATGATGGCTTGAAAGTGGCATTCGTCAGACGGTCTGCGGGCTATCTATCTCCCCGACATGAAGAGGGCGTCGATGGCGATTGGGTGTGGACAGCCGAGCTCCTCCATCGCGGAGAGCATGGCCTCTACAAAGACAATACTTTTTGGACTCCATCCCACCGACGCCTCCGCTGAGACGTATTGTCAACCCTGCCCATTCATTCATCGTAATCGTCCATCACACACAAGCTTATGCGACCTGCGAGCTAAGGATGTCGGAGTCACCAGCGTCGAGGATAGCCATGGTGGAGCAACGGAAGAGCTTTCCGCAGGCAGTGCCGAGCTCAATCTGTGTAGACAGTCAGTACGATGGTTTCCCTCCAAAGCCGCCACACGTTGAACGTGGGAGACTTCTTCTCAGGGCTCTAAAGTGATGTGCACCCTCAGAGCCTTTTGACAAAGCTCCCTATCGCTGGGTGCGGGTTGTGTGTGCGAAACATGGGGCCATGCTTACGTTGTTGCCGGAGAAGTGGTGGACAGCGGTCTTGGCCAACATGCTGTAGTCTGATATTCTGTCAGTTCCTGCCCCAATTCCCCATTTCTCTTCTCATATTCCACGTACACTCGAGCTCAGACTTGCGGAGAGGAGGGGTGTTGCCGGCGATGATGACGAGCTTGGCCTTTCCGGAGCGGAGGGTCTTGAGGGTCGACTTGTAACCAAGAGTGACCTTACCGGACTGTGAGAGAATGGTCAGTCTCTGATGCGCGCTTCTCACTGCATCTTCGCTCAGCAGGATTGCGCACCTTGATAGTCAAGGCAAGCTTGGCGTTGATGTTGTCGGACGTCTTGGTGCTCTTCTTTGGTGCCATTGTGCTGGTATTGTCTCCGGTTGCCCTTCGTTGACTTGATGAGGATGGTGGTGAAAAGTTCTTGGTGGATTTTCGATGTGCGGGTGTGCCGTGGCGCTAGCGTCCCACTGCTTTTAACGACCACTGCATCCCCGTCTCACAACATCAACACCACACTTACACCACACTTACACCTATTGAAGCCTCTGCCCGCAGCCAGCCATTTGTTCGCATCAGAACTATCAGCTGTTCTTGAGCGTCGAGCAAAACCGATGTGAATACCCACACACCGATCTTGCTCCGCAAGTTGGCAGATTGCCTCCGCGACCTAGACCGTTGCACTACAAATGCACAGAGCTCGGTCTTGTATGCTCTGATCGTCTCAATATCGCAAATCCTCTGAGATTTCTCAGCTGTCTATATCTTGATTCATCTCCTCTCCTCTCTCAGTCATGGCCAACGTCCTTATCACTGGTGGCTCCGGCTACCTCGGAGGATCTCTTCTTGCCCACCTCAACTCAAGCCATGGCAAGATCCCACAGATCGCCCATCTATATGCGTTGGTCCGGAATCAAGCCCAAAGCAGGCAGGTAAAGGACAACTATCATGCTGAGCCATTGACCATCGATCTTGAAAACCAGGCCAGCATTACAGAAACGCTTCTGGAGAAGAAGATAGCCATTGTCTTCTTCTTGATAGATGCAAGTCACGCAACTGTCCAAACCCGCATGATCCAGAGTCTGGCGGAAGTACAAAAGCAGACAGGCCTTCAGACTCATTTCCTCCACACTACTGGTGCGAAGATGTTTAGCAGTCATACTGGCTTCCCCACCGAGCCTCACATGAATGACACGGATGAGTCGTTGTACGATGTCTCGAAAGGGCTGGAGTCCAAGTTCCCGCCGATGCAAGAGGTAATGTGTTCAGGCTGTCAACCTCACCAACTACAGTACTAACTCCCGTTTCAAAGGCTCTCGAAGCGAACAATGTGATAATCGACACTGCTCTAGCTTATGGCGTCCGCGCGTACATATTCGCTCCATGCATCGTCTATGGCAAGGGAGAAGGATTCGGAAACAAGATCTCGATCCAAACAGTTGCGGTTGTCAAAGCTGCAAAAGCTGCCCGAAGAGTATATCGAGTGGATGCAGGGAGACCTGTGAGTGCATCAACCCTGTGAGTGGACTTCCATCAAGCTGAATCGTCTTAGGTCTGGCCCGTCTGTCATATCGGTGATACAGCAAGTCTCTACGCTCGCCTCTTGTCAAAAATGGCTTCTGGTGAGCAGATCGGGTACAACAAACAAGGCTACTATTTAGCCGCGTCTGGACTCGTTGCATGGGATGATATATATGCTGCAATGGCGAAGGGACTGGAAAAACGCGGTGTCATTGAGGATGAAAAGGTTCTTGACGCAGATGAAGCAGGCTTGCGCCTCATGGCACAGGGAGTCGGGTGTCCTGAGCCAACAGTCCCCATCCAGCTCGGTGGGTTGTAAGTTTTGTTACCTAGCCGTACTCATCGTGAGGCGAAGGCTGACGACTTATAGATGCACATGGCAGCCAGCGCACGCTGCGAGAATTGGTTGGAACGCTCAACGCAAACCTGAGCATATCATCGAGACTGCAGTCGAAGAGGTTGAGTTGATCTTGCAAAATATGTGAAGAGATCACCTGTTGCTCTGAAACAACATAACTAACCTAACAACAGCTGCTGATATTACTTCAACAATACGAGGATCTACTTTATTTACATTTCCAACCACAACCTGCCTTACTGGGCACCACGCCGTCTTTACCCACCGCGGGCACCTTGAACTTCTCCTTGTCACACTGTGGATACCCTGAATTAGCCATCAAAGCCCCATTATTCACCTCCCGATAAGTCTTGTAGATTTTCCTCTCGTCATTCACAAACAATATCGCAATGCCTCGCACAGGCAGAGGTTCCATTTCGAACTCAAAATACCAAGTTATAGTCTCGCAATTATGTCCGATGAAGAGATCTTTCACTCCAGGCACCGGCGGGTCGGCAGATTCTTGAGAGACCACTTCTTCTGGTGAATGGGCAAGCGTTGTATTGAGCTGGAGAAAGCGTCAGTACGTTCTTGGACGGAAGAAGCTGGGGAGAATCCTTACAGGTATTTGGGAAAAGAAGTTTACACTATCAGAAATTCCCATGAAGTTCTCGGCCAGAATGCTAAGGGTCAAGTTTCCATCGCTGGGGTTGAGGAATGATTTGGCGAAGTTTGCGACGATTGTCGAGGCTTCTGATTCTGTGAGGCAGGTGGTTTTGCATTCAGTTACTCCTCTGGCGAGAGCAACAAGACCTAGGAAGGCAAAACTGGAGGAGAGGGATAGTTTCATTATGGTGTTGCTTCTTTCTTTTTTTCAGGTTGAATGAAGGTAGACGCATATTATTTAAAAGCCGTGTTGCGGCTTTTAATCACACATGTTTTGGGGAGCCGAACGGTGACAGGGTGTGAAGTGAAGAAGGTTTGGCCACGAAACTTGTTGCTATTAGAGGAAAAGAAGCTTTTTCCGTAGGCATGGGAGATGACTCGAGGACATGGTTGCTTTCGTAGTTTGGAGTTGACTGGGTCTACCTGTGGACATAGATTACACTGGATTTGGAGGCATTGGGTGATTACGACACCATTCTCCGTGTTCTTCATGGACATGGACATATGAACGGCATGTCGATTCCATAGCCTCTCAACTCTCTATAAACCTTCGAGAGCGTGTTGGAACGGCCTGGGTAGAACGAACGGCTTTGAATTGTAGCCTAGTCTTCTTCTATGCTCTTCAGGATTCTCTTCGTGCCTGGCGCATCTAGGGAACGTTGGAACAAGCAACAATCTGGAAGCACGCAAATTCCTCTTTCTAGTCAACATTGGTGGTTTGCCCGATAAGACAACCAACCACAACCTCAAAGTGTCTAGCAGGATCTTCTCACAAAGAGCAAACACATCAGAGCTACATAACCACAGCTCCACAAGATGTCCCTCCACTCTTGCCTCCTTACCTGTCTCCACACCAAGGTAACTCACAAGCAACAATGTCCAACTCCAAGGACAACACCGAGCAGCTTTCCAACAAGCAGAAGCACAACAGAGAGTCGATCGTCACGACTGTGAAGAGAGAGTACGATGTTCTCACCAAGGAGGACCTCGAAGAGCCCACTGAAGAAATCCAACGCAGCGAACTGAACGAGTCATCTGTTCGGGTTGAACACGCCGGCATTCCCAAGGACGACGAGCTTGAGACCATTGGCAAGCCGTATGGGACTTTGGGCAGCGTTGGGAAGGACAGAGCCTACAGTGAGTTTCCCATGCAGTCTTTGCCTATCAAGCTTAGAGATATCTGGACCGCATGACTGACTATTCGCTTCATTTGCTTTCAGACGACAATAGGCACGAGGAAGAAGAGAGAGCCAAGAAGGGTAAAGTGGTCGACAATGACTACGTCAAGCTTGGAGAGGGAGAGAAGGTCGTGGAAGATGAGGAAGAATAGCTCAGAAATTATTGCACACTGGCGTGATTGTGACGAAGATGACGAACCTTATGCGTTCTTCTCATCCGGAAGAGGTACCCTCACAGAAGCGATGAATCTAGGAATAGATTTCATACGCCACCAATAGAAAAGAAGTCTTGGTGTCTATTGCTCATATGACGTTTGTGGTCGCGCTTCGAATCTGCTCCATGAACATCAATTAGTTCTCATTGTCATGGAATTCTGCCTTCATTCACTCCATGGCTGCTCGGTCTTAGCACATTGTCGGTCGCTTGTTTGGACCACTGCATTGAAACGCAGACAGTGGTTCGACGTGCTGAACGGCACGCCGCAATACATGTCTTTCATCCCGTGAATAGCCAAGTCCATGTGAGTTGACAGTATCGTCATTCTGAGCATTGAGGTCCGTTTTCCAGCTGAATTTGACCAAAGACCATGGTCCCAACATACGTATATGCACCAGGGCTAGTCAACTTTTGACATCGTGTACAAAGGCCTGGCCTCTGCCGTGTGTGAAGTCTCTCAATGAGATTGGGTCTCATCTGCCAGCGGCTGCCGCTTGATCGCAAATGGTGAGAAGTGAAACCAAGCACCAGAGCGGCGCGAACACGGCTTCTAGGCCCATTGATGATGTAGCCGCAGCGGGAGCTGGTGTCAATTGAGGGTTGGTACAGGTTGGGTACGGATAATGGATACCGAGAGCACTTGCTCCATTTGAGTGAGCATGACATGACTCGAAGGTAAAGTCTCGCAATCAGAGATTTATCAGCGTACGAGAGGTGTTTGCTTGGGCGTGGTTGCTCTGTACATGGCAGAGATGCTTGGAACAAGTGCTCATTGCATCCCGGTGCCAGTCAGCGTGATGGAATTCCAAGCCGCGGCTGGGCTAGCTTCATGCTGGCCACTGAGGGCATGTTCTTACGGGTGGTGGTCCCTCGCGCCTCCGAATGCTTGACTTTGAAGCGTGATGGTTGACGTGAAGCAAAAAGCGAAGTCTCGGTTGACATGCCGTCTGTTGATATTGACAGCAGGAAAACATATCCTGGTCGTAAGGATACAGTCTAATCCTAAAAAAGCTTAGAGGCATGGAACAATAACTACTAGCTGTAACTTAGCCGCCTTCCATTCAGAGCAAGCTTCAAACTCCTCGACCGCACTCCTCCCTTCCACTTGGCTTTACCTTAGTGTTGCTCTGATTGGACTGAAAACATTGCAAGTGTCGAGATCAACTGAACATTTTGTTCCGTATCGCCGATGGCTTACACTTACAGCCAATGTCTGCCAAAATGACAAGACGACATGGACGCGACTGGGCAACGGAGATTCCTTACCAGAAACAAAAAGTGCGTACAATGATCGAGATGAAAAGATGTTTCGACGTCTGGTGCTCTATCTTTCGGGCTCTGGAAGACTTCACTATAGTAAGCTAAGGATATTGAAGGGGTTTCAACCTCTCTTCTTGTTAGCGATGCATATCAAGTTGAACGGGAGAACATAACGTCCCACGTTGCTTCCAAAATCGCACTCATGTCACAACACATCTCACAACTGCAACTGCCATTCCACTGGACTGGAAAGTTACCTTACAAGTAAGTCTTGCTTCAGTTTGAAAAGTTTCATTTTCATGTCCCCGACCAAATATCAGCATCGCTCGCATGGCTACCCCCACACCTATCAAAACCTACAACCTGAAATATCTAGAAGACTCTGGTACTTTCGAGGTTACCGAAATCTCGCACAACAGCAAACCCTTCCTCTGGGCTGAAATGAAACTCTACAAAGCCACTCATTCCCAGCTCACAGCCAACATTGACGCCGTCTTCTTCTCCGGAACCGACCAGATCCGGCTGGCCGTCAACTCCGCACATGGTCCCATCGTCGCAGCTATAGGGTTGAACTCTTTGGTCGGCGGGGCTCGTGTCCTGCTGGGGAAAGACCCTGATACCACACCGAAAGAGCAGTGGACGAGGATTCCAAGACAAAGCTGGCGTCCTGGGCTCTACTCTTTTGTACACCAGGGATACAAATACTCGTGGGCGGGGTGAGTGACATGGTCGCAGAGCTCTGACTCTAGCTAACAAAGGGCTATGTAGCCAAAAGAAGTACCCCAGATAAGAGAGGAGAAACTGGGGAAGTTACGTTTACAAGCTGTTCGATCCGGATGGCAAAGTCTTAGCTTCTTTGAGCGACGGTTACACCAAGCTGGTCTTTTTTGAAGAGCTGGGCAGAGATTTGGAGTTGATGTCGATATTGGGCATGCTCGCGTTACGTTACCAAAATATGAGGATCAGGGTTGGTGGATCATGTGAAACCAGTGTAGGAGGGTGTTAAGGGTATCGGCGGGTTTTTGGGTCATCAGATTCTCGCTGTAGGTACTGTTCGTGACCTATTTCATGTCTGTATTCAGTATCGGTGGCGTTGACTTCGTGAAGCTAATATGCCGATTGAACCACTGAAGACATGTTGTAGAATGGGCCATCTCTCGCATCTCGAGCTCTTTGCGCATGCCGCAGAAGCTCTTTCGGATAATGCTTCGAAGCACGCTGACCGTGACAGCGTTCGACAGCGTTCGACAGTACAGTTGCGAATGACGCGGAAGGCACAATGGGTGTTGCCTGCTTCGAAGATCTTACCTGCCTTTCGGTTTCTCCAGGATCGTTAGCTCGGCACCAAACATCAACATCAACATCGCTCACATGTCTTTGCCAACCCCTGTGAAATCTTACAACATTACCTACGTCGACTCCAATACCTACAAACTCGAACACGAAGACAAGCCCTTCCTCTGGGCTACCACAGTACGCGGCCGGTTCAAGGATACCCAAGTACGACTCAGCACAACCTCCGAGAATGGTCCCATCGTTGCAACGGCAATGCTAGAGGGGAAAGGTTTCAGAGTTCTGATGGGAGGCAGTCCTGATACAACGCCCAAGAAGTTATGGACGGTGGTAAACCGCAATAGTTTCTTCCTTGGAGGAGTGGAATATACCTGGCGAACGCATCCTGAGACTATACGCGTACTAAAGTCGACTCTGGGCATCACTTACAGGTCGAAGAAGTATGAGCATGATTTCAGACTTATGGGTTCCCATGGAGGGGTCGTGGCGGTGCATCCTAGTGGTAGTCGCGTGGACTTCTTGAAGGAGCCGGGAGCGGAGTTGGAATTGTTTTCGTTGGTGGTACTTATGGGATTGTACCAAAAGTGGAGCGATCGAGAACGGAAGGCAGTGATCAGCAGCTCGGGTAGTTATGACGGTGGGTACCCGGATTACGGAGGCGGAGGCGGGTCGGCTGCTGATGGGGGTGGATTTGCTGGGGCAGGAGGAGACGGAGGTGGGTGTGGAGACGGAGGTGGGTGTGGAGGCGGTGATGGAGGTGGAGGTGGTTGTGGAGGTAATTGATTCTGCCGAGGGAGTGATATGCTTTCTGCACTTCTCGTAATCTAAAAGCTTGTTCGTCTGTTTATGAAACCTTGTGTCGTGAAGTACAAATCGCCGCAGCAGAGGTTTCTGTCGTTCCCAGAAATGAATGTCGACTGGAGAGCAATTACTCAAAGATGAATCCTATGGGGAGACTGCACTACCACAGCATGGCGTTTACACCGAAGGTGTCCAGCTACTCGTCTGGTGGAATTGCGGTATAGTTAGAGGCATGAGGTGAAGGAGAAATCTCATACAGCTGATCCAGAGCCTGCCAGCCTCTCAGTAGCTGACTTCGTTTCGGGAGTCAAGCGCAGATTCATACCGTTCAATAGCGGTGCAGATATGAGCGTCTTTCACGCCAAGGTCCTGTATTGTAATTGATTCGACATGGTGGACAAGCTCGAGGAGATTCAGGAGAACCTTAGAGTGGCTTCTAGACACCACATCATATGGCACTGACAAAAGTCGACGCCGATACGCGCTTCGACCCCATCCCATCGCATCGCATCTGTTAACTCCCTCTTCGACCAGACCGTTCGTAGCAACAGCGCGGCGCTCGGTGGTTTCAACCTTGCGCTTTGCGACTCTTCTTCTTCTTCTTCGTCTTCTTCTTCTCTGTCACTCCTTGCAGCTCTCTTTCACCGGGGAGCATTGGCGCACGTGGAGCACGCATGCTTCAATAGCGGGCCTGCTTCCCAACGGCCGCGGTGCCTGTACTTTTGTACCATATTCACGACGAAAACGAACAAAACATGGCCGACTCCACGAAGCGCAATAGCATTGCTTCCAAATCGGTAGCGACACCAAAGAATGGCGGAGAGTCGCTGGACTCGTTGAGCAAACTGGGCAAAGCCATTGGCGCGAGGTGAGTGATTTCCAGGGGAGATTCACCTCATAAACCACATTCCTGCTGACCATTTCCCTCACCTTTCAGAGTCAAAGTCACGACGGCAGCGCCGCATTCGCAGACATACGAAGGCACTCTCTTTACGGCCTGTCCTGTGCTGCACGTTGTTGCCATCAACACCCGATCTCCACCGCCGAACCCATCCAGCAACACTGCTGCCCAGCCCGGCGACTTCCACATCATCCCTTTCACGCGCATTGCCTCCTGCCAGGTTATTGCCCTGCAGCAGAACGGTGACGGTAGCATTGCTAATGCGCTGCCACCGATTGGTCCCGTGGACACCAAGCAGCTGCAGAAGCGCGAGGCGGCGCGCATTGAGCAGCTGAAAGCAGAAGAGAATGATCGCGGAAAGGGAGTCACAAGGGAGGCGCAAGCTATTTATGATTCCTTGAGGAGAATGTATGTTTTCTGTTTGGACAGCTCAGCCGCTGGAGAACGGATGCTAACAGTGCTTTTACTCATAGTAACCTGCCCGTGCGTTGGCACAACCAGGAAATCATCGTCCAGGACCACGTCATCATTTCCTCACCATACAGACCCGAGGATTGCAAGGCTGGAAAGGACAAGCAGGACTCCTTGGGTCGCGTGAAGAAGATTCTGGAGGGCGAGAGGCGGAAGCTGAAAGAGAGGGAGGAGCGAGAGCGAAAGGGCGGTGTGGCTACGCCTACTGGACCAAGAAAGGGAGGTTGAAGGTGAGACTTGAGGCAGGTTTTGCTTCTCAACAAGATCCAGGTGTGTTGAGCTTGAACTCTGACTTGTACATCTGCCACGGAGCTCCTTGGAGGTAGGAGCACTGGATCGCGAGAAGACCCGATTGCTTCTGATCTGGTCTGTTCTGTATAACACGTCAATAGCACCCGAGACACTGAATGATACCCTTTCGAATTCGCACGACTCACGGCCGAAGGAGAATCAATGAGGAATTTGAAGTCGCGCCGAAATGATCGAGGTATTGTTGGCAGTGCTCAGACCGTGTGTCTGGTTTGCCCTGTCTCGCAGCCATCACCATGAGGCGTAAGACTAGTGACATAGCATCGAGCCTTTTTACTTGGCATTGGAAGATGCTGATAGGCATCACAGTGCTCTACAAGAGTAAGAAACTGCTTGCATATACCCTTACTGGAAGAGAAGCGCAGTTCGCAGAAGACAAACGCCAGGAGCTGTATGATTCGAAGTCCAATATAACAGCTTCTGACTTTTCGCCGCCGGTGCTCCAGGACAACAACTTGCTCTTGGTTGAAACTGTCTCGTAGGAGAGCTCGCTAAGCGGCGCGCACGCTTCCACATGTTGTGACCGCAATGACTGTTGTAGGACGAAACCAAACTCTGAAGAAGACAGACACCAACAGCCGATGTCTTGGACCTCAAGTCTTACACCACCTCAAGTCTCACCAGCGAGTGTGGGTTTATATAGACAGCCTTCGGCCACAACCTTAACTTCCCAATCACAGAGCAACCCAGCACATCACAGCAAAAACCAACCGCGAAACAGCAGCCAACCACCAACAACACCAAACCAAGACTCCAAAACTCAACATGTTCCCCATCCGCAAACCTCGACAGCGCCTCAGCCAAAAGATGATTCAGAGTCTGTCCCTCACCTGGGACACCATACAGCTGCCCACCAGTCCCAATTGGAGATCCATGAAATCTCCTCGTATCCTACCCATGGATGATCCAAAGTGGATCCTTACCTGGGAACGTGTCGAGAAGATCATCGACTACGAGTTCCGCAACCCTGAGATTTTGCGAGAAGCTATGTATCCTCTCCAGAGCGGCTGGGCCCGCATCACTGGCGGATCACAGAATCGGATGTTTCAGGAAGGCAACAAACGACTGGCGCATATTGGAGACTCGGTGCTCAAGACTATGGCTGTTGATACTTGGTTTTGGAGGATGGAGAGTGCTAGTAAGTTGTTCTCCTGCTATCACGAAAGGCGAACCAGTACTGACGGTATGATAGAAGAACTTCATAATGAGTTGCAGCTCTTTCACACGAATGAGATGATGAATGGCGTGGCGCAGGAGAAGGGATTGAGTGGAGTTATGCGGGTTTGGTTTCGGGGTGGGGTTATTGAGGGCAAGAAGACGGAGGCTACGACTGTGGAGGCTGTTATTGGTGCTGTGTGGTTTGATTCTGGGAATGATTTGGGAGAGATGAGGAGGTTGTTGGATTTGCTTTTGGGGACTGATCTGGTTCGGGAGCATGAGGAGCATTGCCCACGACTACAGCAAGCTCCTGGTCATCGATCATGAGGGTAGAATGGAGAGGGTATCATATCGGCGAAGGCTGGCCTGAGCTTATTGGTGAGAAGAAAGCATGCTTGTTCCTCTCCATTGGCGTTCCACACTCTCTGCTCACATCACTTTTCCTTCGCTGACAATGTTGTTTGCTAGATTCTTTGTGGTGCCCATAGGCTAGCTGCTTCTCGATTGTGTCTCGAGACTACTCAGCACAGCATGTCTTGCTTGCTTTCGAGACAAAGCGGCATGACATCTTGAAGTCTGTACCAAGCCATACTCATGCACACTCTTTACCCACGTTGACGCCCGACTGAAAGGCAGAGAGCTAGCTGCTGGAAACCGAAAGTCTGCCTCACGCCAAAATGCATCTTGGCGTCGAAAAGAGCAGCGTCAACAAACATAACAGCCGTAAGCTCGACCAAGTTCGATCCCCAGAGACTCAGAAAGCGCCTCAGCGACTGCGTCTCAGCGTTGATGCCTCCGAGAACAACGAGGGGTATCCTTCCGCATCCCAAGTCAATGAAAGCGACCCATTCACTTCGGAGCTCATGTACGACACGCCTACCAAGTCAGAGCCAAACCAAGTCAACGAGAGCGAATCATTCACCTCAGAGCTCACGTACGATACACCTACCGAATTGGCGCCAAAAAGCCTCGCAGAACAGGTCGTTGAGGAAGAATGGCTCTCCTGTGAGGAACATACCTCAGACTCTGAGGACGAGCCCTTCTTCCCCGAACTCATGAACGACAGGACCGTGCGGTTGAGCATGAAAGACTCTGCGTGGATCAGAGCCCAGAACAAGATTCAGAAGATTATTGATTATCAGTTCTATTGCACTGGACTTCTTCGCGAAGCTATGTATCCAATCCATACTGGCAAAGCTTGTATTGTGAAGGGCACAACGAATCGAGAGTTTGCGCAGGGAAACCGGAAGATGGCTATGCTGGGCGATACCATCATGAGGACTGTGCTGATTGATGTTTGGCTGAGACGGGAAGAGTCGGTTGGTACGTTGGGTGTTCTTTGTGGTATCCCTTTGGAGTACCTAATGCTGACGGGAACATAGCGGTGCTTGAGAAGAGAATCACGGCGTTTATCTGTAACTCTAACCTTGAGGGGATTGCTGTGAGGGAGCGCATCCACCGGCTATTGCGGATCTATTTCCCACGAGGGTTCCCTACTCGTCAGCATGTTTTGGCGACGACTGTGAAGGCTCTTGTTGGGGCTGTGTGGCTGGATTCAAAGAAGAACCGGGCTGCGATCAGGAAACTGCTCGATCGGCTGCTTGGCACGACTTTGGAGCTGGAGAACAAGAAGTGAGATGTTCAGAGTCGAGGATGGCGGTTCGCCACACAATGTAAGCACGCGGACGGTCCCATATCCCCAGGTTTCGCATGAGGTTGTACCTCCTTGATTAAATGAAAGAGTTGTATAGAGTGGCCAACCGGCTTCTAGAAGTACGAAAGGATTGAGTCTGGATCGGTCATCATGAGCCGTGATTTTTCGTCAACGCGACATATTCACTCGCTTGTGTGCAACTTAGAGCAAAGCGATGAATGGTTGCTAAGTCCGAAGTATGCCACATGCCAGCATGCCACCCGACACTCGCTTTGATCCTTGTGCAACGCTAGACCCTGCATCTGCTATCCTTCTGCAGCAAAGAAACATGTTTTCGAGGCAACATTGCGCCAAGCGTCAGCCACAGGATGAACATATGCGTTTTTGGCGTTTGCATATCACCTGAGCGCATAGTTCAATCTACTGTGCATGACCTAATTGACGGTCAGCGATAGCAACAAACTCGTGATATCCACATCTGCCAAATGAAGGCTGAACAGCTAGCGCTTACAGATATGGAGAGCCTAGCGACTTCTAAGAACTTCCTGGACCACTTGTTGGCACAGGTGCACATACAAAACCCGTGCCATCGTCCGCCGTAATGCAGCAGAATGCAGTCAGGTCTACCGATGTGCATGACGCTCGGAAGACTTCAGGGGAGGTCGAATTTCCAGCTGGGTTGATCGATCAGCAAGACTCCTAGAAGGATGATTTAAGTAGAGCTTACGGGTTTTGCAGTCGGTTGCGAACACCTGAGTAGTAGTGTCAGGGCAACACACTGCGGCAGATCCAGCGTGGAAACATGGTCCTGAGGTTTGGCGTTTCTCGATTGGTGTGGCGATGGCCAGGCCACTGAGGGCCATTGTGAGAAGGACGGTGTACTGCATGATGGGAGGTGGGTTCCTCTTTTGCTGGCAATTTCGTGAAAGGCAAGTTTAGTAGCTTTGAAGACTTGTAGAGTAGTAAGTGAGAAGTCGAGAAACCTCGTGCAAGCGAGGAGGAGATGGAAGTGGCGCAAACTTCAAAGAGCATGCCCTTACCTTACATGTATCTGATGAAAGTAAGTTCAGAAGGTGGGCGAGCTTTGTGAAGATCTTTCCAATGTTGCGTAACCAGAGGAGACGAGAGCGAGCTGCGATCTCGACGATGCCAACTGCCAGTGTTTTGTTGACTCTAGTAGCTCCTGCTATTAATGTTACACGATATATGCCATCCCCAAGGACTGCTGCAGCTCATATGTTGATGTGGCCGTTGCAAAAACAGAGACACCACTCCAGTTGACAACGAGAGCATCTCGTTCGGTGCACTGCAACCAGAGATGCCGAGGGCCATGAGAAAGTTCGCTAGAGCTCATGTCTATCACAGTCGTGAGTTTGAGACCAGTCTACTCTGATGCGGTATAGCATCTTATCTGATTCGGAGAGATCCGTTGAATTTGGCCAATGAAAGGACGCAAGGTGGATCAGGTTTCTCACAAGACGTTGTCGATCTGTTGCGAGTGCTTCTCGTGTGAGGTCCAGGTTGCGAGATCGAAAGCTGGGTACTATCGTGGCGCAGCAAGAACACTCCCATGAGAGTGACCGCGCCAAATGCGTATCAGTTTCGTCGTCGGTGCATGATGATGAAGGAGAGGGTGGGGGAGAGGGATTGCAGACGAGAGAAACAACCTAAGGCGGTGGCCTAGGTCTCACTTTCTGCACTAAACAAACGTCACGTCCTTTCCTGGGCGCGTTCCACTCTCACGCGCTTTTCGGCAGGCATGGCCGCCGGTGAAGTGGACAATGCCGTTGCGCCTTTGAGCAGCGTCCAGTCACCCCAAAAGACGCCAAACAAGGCCATGGCCACGCCGAATGTCGCCAACGTGATGCTCGGCAATCTGCACATTAAGCCCTGGTACCCTTCCTTCTACCCCGAAGATCTGGTGGGAGGCCGCAAGGCAGATTGGCTCTATGTCTGCCAATGGTGCTTCAAATATACGCCCGAGATCTTTCAGTACTGCGCCCATGGTGTGCGTATCTCCATATCCATATCCATGCAGCACACGTATTGGCAAGAAGCTGATTGAAGTAAGAAAGTCTGTCCCATGAAATCCGAGCCGCCGCCTGGAGAGGTCATATACGAGCAGGACGAATATGTCATTCATAAGATTGATGGCGAGGACTTCAAGGTATGTTTGAGAATGCTGGAAATCCATGTAACTGCTCGCTGACATTGGTGTTTGTCTCTCCAGCTCTACGCCCAAAATCTGTCCCTCTTCGCCAAACTCTTCCTCGAAACCAAGTCCGTCTTCTTTGATGCCAGCACCTTTTTATACTACACCTTGGTCCTCAAAACGCCTGATCATCCCCATGGCCAAGTGGCGGGATTCTTCAGCAAAGAGAAGATGAGCTGGGACAACAACAATCTCGCCTGTATTCTCGTATTTCCGCCTTGGCAGAAACGAGGTCTTGGGCAGGTGCTGATTGGCGCGTCGTATGTTCTCGGCAAGCGTGAAGGTCGGTTCGGTGGTCCGGAGAGACCACTGTCGAACCTAGGCAGGAAAGGTTACATTGCGTTTTGGTGTGCTGAAGTAGCCCGATTTGTTCTCCAGCAATCGAAGCAGAAGACGCTGGCCATCAAGGAGATCAGCGACAAGACGTGGATCATGACAGATGATGTGGTGGCTGCATTGAAAGAAATGGACGTCCTTGAGAAAAGAAAGACGGCAAGTGGAAGCATTGTTGTGAACAAGAGCAAGGTTCGCCAATGGGTAGAGTTTAATCGCATCAGACTGGATCCAGTTGTTGATGTGAACGCTTTCGTGGAAGAAGAAGCCGATGAGAGCGAGTTGAGTGAGCTAAGCGAGTGATGCGAGACCTGGATCTGATTGGAGTTGGAGCAGGATCCGACTATGATACCCTTTATGCGAATCTGACATTGCCTTCGGCCTTGCCAGTCACCATTCTTGGCCTCTACAAGACCAGTGAAGTACTGGGTTCGACAATGGTTATGCACTGAGATAACGGCGGCGCAGACTGCAAGTTCTATGCACAATTCTGGCCGCACTAGAATCCAGGTCGTTCTCTGGCAGAGCACTCTACCATAAATGCGAGCCGCCGAGAGGTCCGGGATCTTTGGTGTCTTACCTCCGATCGAAGGAATTATTGACATGTTGAAAACGTGTCAGAGCAGCACCTTCGACAAACCTTGGCTGACTCTCAGTTCGCACTTTCCGGCTCCTCTGAAGCTCTCGCGCATCGACCGCGCATACCGCCGTTGGAGCCAATCATAGCTCGCATGAAACTGGTTTGCGGAGCTTGAGCAGGACACGTAGACCGCAATGAGCTGCCGTGCTATTCCGGTATTCAAAGCCAATATCGCCAAGTCTACCACAATGGAGGTATACTGTTTAGGTATGACAGCTGTCATGGACCGCGACCGCCAAGCGTCACTCATCCATCGCATCGCACGCACTCATCCATCGGATTATACGACATATAAGTCTTGATCACACTGTTGACATCAGAATCCTCTTTCATCTTTGTCAATCGGCATCCTGGACGCACAAAAAGCTACCACGCTTTCCACCTAATGCGCGAGGCACCTTCGCGGTCTTGATCACATGATGAAGTTCTTCCAGATGTTCAAAGTAGCCTTCAAGAAGAATGGCAAAAGCACGAGACTGACAACAGCCAACAAGGCGAACACGGATACAACCAGTAAATGCCAATCGCAATCAAGCACGAAGACATACCCTCGCTCGATTCTGAAAAACCCTGGACCCAGCAGGAGCTACCCGGATTATCTATTGCTTCTCGCACGAATCAGCAACGCTATCTACGAATCTACGCCCAGCCACAGCTTCCCAGGATTTCTTTTGCTTCCCGCAGAAATCAGAAACATCATCTACGAGCAAGCCCTGGCTTCAAAGAACCCGATCCGCATCGTGCCTGATTTGAGAATTCTCTTGCCCAGTCTGCTGCAGGTCAATCGCCAAATCAGACAAGAAGCATCCACCATCTTCTATCGCAGTAACGTGTTCGCTGCGGCCCCAGGTCCTGAGCCATGGGATTGGCTGTCAAACTTTTGTCCGATGGAGGCATTTTTGAGGCGGACTGGTGCACGCTGGTACAGAAAACACCTTGTGGTCCATATAGAGGTAAGTACCTTATACACACCAGATCCTCTGTGGAATATCCTCAGTACTCCCTGTCTCTTCTCACAGACTCAATACACTACCTTTATATTGGCCTTCGCACGTACACGAAACGTTGGACTCTCACGAAGAGCTGATCTGGCATCATTCACCGTCCGCCTCACTAACCATTTGTTCTAGGTAGTTGACTATTGGTTATTGGAACCTAGGACCAGGCCTGATACATGGCAAGAACTGGTTGACTGGGCAGCCGATAAATGGGAACATTGCATGGGCAATTTCGAAATTCCTACATGGTGGCACTGGCATTACTCAAGACCCGCATTCGAGATCTTTGAAGTTTTGCTTAGTACCGGAGTAGACTGGCGAGAAGCACGCTTCACGATGAAATTCTTTCAATGGGTCGTCAACAAAAGGATTGACTGCGAGTGGACTATTGGCGTTCTAGACTTCGATTCTCCATTGCCTCGGATACCCGGAGTTGCAAGTTCAGTTCGACTCAAGTCACCTGGCTCGCGGACACCTGAGAGGCAACGTAGGGCTATGCTTGTTGGACCGCAAAGGCCGTGGTTGACGATACGGAAGTGCGTTCGGAAGAATCAAGCCTTTTAGACGGGAGTCCATTAGGTCTATGAAGGGCGACGAAACGGGAACGGTTACTCCAACTTCGGCGTTTCATCACCACCCTGACCCTAACCCTGAGAATTGCAATTGCATCGCCAAGCGCAAAGGGGCTGAGAAGAGCAGAGGGTCGATTCTGTTTAATCGGCAGTTCATCAAATGCCGTACCGGAGCTCACGACATCGATCAGACGGCCTGTCATCGTGCAACCGCTTCATTTGACTTGGCCCAATGGCGTAGCGAGCCTACTTATCGGCCAAACACGGCTGAGACAGAGGGCACATAGGGCTGAAACTCAGGCACAAGAAGACACATGAGAAGGTGTCTTGAGTCCCGTCTTTTGCAAGCCTCGCTTTTGCCCTTGCTCTGCTTTCCTTGCGTAATGAAATTGCGATTCATACTCTCTCTGCTCCCTCTGATCTCCGCATCCTCATGCTACTGGCGTCATGGCAACGAAGTAACAAGTGAGTCCAAGGACTGGTACGCCTGCAACAACACGGAACTTTCCGAAGGCGGTGCTCAGCAATGCTGTCTTTCAGCGGACGGCGGTACTTGCGGGAGCGACAGGCTATGCAGGAACAGTAATCTGGATTTCTACGTCGGGGGATGTACAGACAGCACGTATAGAGATCCAGTGTGCCGGAATGAATGCAGTAAGCATTAAATGAGGATACATTCGTAACAAATGATAGGCTGATATACGTTCAGCTTCTTACCCGCAGACATACATTACATGGAACTATACCGAGACTCGATGGCACTGTTGCGGCAATGTCAGATCAAGTGGTGGTCATTGCAACGGCACAGGTATGAAGGAGTCGTTCAGTGCAGTTGCACCCAGTGCCTGGACTGCGGTCTCACGGGAAGAACCGCCCACGGCAAGCGTAGCATCGGCGGAGGAACCCACAGAAAGCACCATACCGCCAGAAAAGGGACTTAGTGAGAGTTCTAAGATTGGCGTAGGACTTGTCGGAGGTGTGGGAGGTCTTGCACTACTCGTTGGTTTGGTTTGGTGGATTCGACGAAATCGACGGCGAGAACAGCTTTCTCACGACCGCCAGGCAATGTGGTCTCCGAGCCTGAACACAGGCGGCAGTTATCATCCAGGAGAATCGACTGCTGTTCGAGATCCTAAAGAGATTGCTTCTAGTCATCATACTGGTGAAACTAGATCCCAGAAGTTGAGATAGCTGGCAGTGCGCGCGGATTGTTCGACAGGCTGCAGCATTGGCGTTGTTTTCTTTCCGATGCCCACCTATTATATGTCACGTACATTCTCCAGCTACTAAGAATTGTCGAGGACTATTCTTATTTTCTTATGCAGCTCGTGCTCTCCATGTTGGCTCAAACTCCAAGTCGTATGGGTAGTCCTTGGCGGCTCACGTGAAGCCATTGGTCCAGCGTAACAAGAAGTTGTGCAGTATCTGAACGCATCGGAGTGAAATCCTTGCGGCGGCAAACCCGGGGCCTTGACGTGTCTCGCTCTACTGGAGTAGCCGCCTACCCTGCTAGGCTGCGGGTGTTTGGACATCGCATTCCACTCCGATGCGTCGAGACGCCGTGCAGGAGGAAATTTGGGAAGTACAGCGCCTTCACGCATCGGAGTAAAACCCGCCAAGTACCTCGTATTCGAGGCTTGGTACGCTTTACCGTATATAGTCGTTGTATCCGGCAACCCTTGTCTATCAAGTTAGTGTTGTTTGCTATCACTTAGCGTAAGCAAACCCTTTAGACCGTTAATCTACCGGTATTGTCGCTACTACTAGAGGAGTTAGACGTTCGTAAAGGCTAGAAGATAAGGATTCGCGTAGTTTTAATGTCTCGGCGTATACGTATAAGGATTACGATTAAAGAGTAAGGATTCGATAAGGTAATACGGAAGTAGGCGGTTAAAGAGCTATAATCTAGCTATAATCTAGAGGTATTATATAGACGGAGGTAGAAGATATTATATAGTAGCTATTACTATAAAAGGAGTTAGTTAATTACTCCTCTTTTAATGCCTCGTCGTCTAAATAGTAGCGGTAAGAGCTCCTCTTCTTAGTAGCCTACCTTAACTCCTTCTCGTCGCCGCCGCCTACCTCGCTATACTTACGACGATATATACTATACTATCTATAGACACCGAATAGGCTATAAGGGTATAGACCTTAGCCGTAGGTATATCCCTCTACTATAGTAGCGATAGCTAAGATTACTAGATATCTTTATACCTCCGGAACTTATAAGGTAGGACGCTATAGAGGGACTAGCGCTATTAGCGGTATTAACTTAGGCTCGTAAGGATTTCGAGTAGAGCTAGTTTACTAAGAAATTAAGGTCGGAGTTTAGTAGTAGCTAGTAGGTACGTTGTTCGATTATAAGGCAAACCTATCGCTAATTAGCTATATATTGTTACGGTTAAGACGAGTTAGTCGAAAACGTAGTCACGGTCGTAATATTAAGTCAGCCGACGAACTACGAAAGAGGTCCTAGGGATCTTAAGACTAAGTAGAAGTCGAAAGTACGGGTACTAAGTTAGTACCCGGCCGGATCATCGATGAACCGGGCGGTTACTATATACTGCCCGTAACACTACCCCCCCCTCTAAAAACGGTAGCAGTCCTCTACGCACCGGCGGTAATATATAAAAAATTCCTCCTTACGGTCGCTAAGTCTACGAGCGTGTTACTATACTAGTACGAAGCTTTAACTGTTATAAAGCGAACGCTATATTCCCTTGTTCCGTGTTATTAAACATGTCTAATCTATTATTATCCTTATTATTATCCTACTATTCCGGCGTTACGGCAACTTAGCTAGTGTTCTAAGTACTCTAATAACCGCGACGAGGACGAGTTACCTATTACTAATCATTATTAGAAGTAGCTAGTATCCTACTAGCTATATAAGACTAGTTAGTAGCTGTCACTTTAACGTAACCTACGACTAGCGACTCGTATACTAGTGTACTAATAACCGTAGAAGGCCGAGGCTTATACGTACGCGTTAGGACAAACTCTACTACGGTAGCCCTTATGTTGCTTTTAGGGCGCGGAGCTTATAACTCGTACTAGCTAAGCGCCGGCGCGAGAGCATTAGTGCCCGTCCCGCGCAGGTTACTACTAGTAGCTATATTAGACTAAAGCGTAGCGGAGGACCTATCGGAATAGCGTTCTAATGTTCGGCCTTAGTTACTATTCTAAGAAGGAAGTACGGAGGCCGCTTAACGGGCGATCCGTAATCCTTTAGCTGTTTCTAAGTAGATTTAGCTATACGGCGGCTCGAATCCTTTAGGCTTTAGTTTAGCTAGGTTGTCGTAGTAGAAGTCTACTAAAGAGGCGGCGGCTCTATTAATTACATTCTGAATAGGCTCCTAAGTTGTCTACGTATGTCTAGTCTACTTGACTTTGTACTTTAGAATCTCTACCTTTTTCCTACCTTTCGGTGCTCTGCCCGGAGGTTTTACTAACTTGCTATCTAAAATTTCCTCTACCTCCTATTCTTTGTAGTCGTCGGTAGCGTTATTAGACCGAATAACTATAACGGGCGGTAGTAGAGGCGTAGATTACTCGGGTAGCGGGTTATTAGCGGCGGGCTAGAGGAGGTTAGCGTAGAAGACATTAAACACGCCTAGTATAGATTCGGTAAGGTCGACGCGATAGGCGTTATTAGGTAGGACGGCGGTAATCGTATAGGGACCTATATTTTTAATATTAAGCTTCTTTATCGGGCGCTCTATACGCTAATTCTTAGTATTAATGAAAACGCTCTAACTAACTTTATAAGCTAGTAGTTAACGACGATGTAGATTCGCCGCATCTTCCTAAGTAGCTTAGGCTAGTAGTATCTGTTCGCGAAGGAACTTATATAGCTCGGCTATACGGGTCGCGAACTATCTAGCGGCTTCCGTATCTATCTTCTGTTTATAAGGAAGCATAGGCAAGGGGCGCTAGCTAAGCATATCCGTTAGCTCCTCCGTATCTATAAAGCGAGGATTACGGCCGTAGTCTACGAAGAAGGGCGATAGGCTAGTAATCTCTAAAACTATATTATTGCCGGAGAACTCGTAAAGCGATAGCTAGTTAACCTAGTCGTCCTAAGTATAATTATAAAAGGCTCGAAGGTACTACTCTATGATTTTGTTCGTGTTTTCGGACTGCCCGTTAGTCTCTAGGTAGAAGGCAGTCGAGAGCTTAAGTAAGATGCCTAGCAGTTCGTATAGGCGCCTCTAGAAGGCTAAGATCTATTAACTACCGCGGTCGGAGACGATTAAGCGTAGTAGGCCGTAATACTTAAAGAAGTACTTTAGTAACACGGGCGACTATAAGACGAACGTAGATAGCGTATTAAATTCAGAACCAACACTAAAGAAGGAAGAAGTCTCGAGAAGCGAGACGGAAGTATAGTAAAAGCTAGCTGACTTAGTAGCATAGTTAGTAGTAGTAGAGCGGAGGCCGGAGGCTGTCCCGTAACATTACCCCCCCCCCTCTTAAGCGTAAGCGCCGGCGAGCGTAGTATTAAAGCAAAAGCGTACAAGTTACACGAGGTAGGCGGTAGCAACAACACCGAGTACGGTAGTATGCTTTAACCGAGCCTAAGACATATAGGGCTAGTAGCACTCACGCCCGGTACCTATACCCGCTACTTACCGAGGTAAGGGCGCTACGGTAGGGCCGTTACGGTAAGGACGTACTAGAGTTTAGTCCGTATTAGTAAGAGGTAGCGCTAACATCTACGGTGCTATACGTACGAGTACGACGGCGAGGGCGAGGCTAAGCGGCCTTATCTCGAGCCGGCGGTAGTGTCTATCTATCCTCCGGTGTCTATCCTTCTATCGGTCTATTAGCGTTAGGGTTATAGTAGTAGAAGTCAGTAATAGCTTCCTTAGTAGAGTTGCTAAGTTTACTATACTTCTCGGTCGTGACTACGCTACTAACCTAGCGGATAGTATACTTAATGTCCCTATAACGGCTACCTATCTACTTACTAGCGACAATCTCTTCTAACTCCTATCTAAGTCTTCCTTGTCTATTAACTTTAGGCGCTCGGCGCTCGGTGTCTTACTAGTTCGGGAACGGCTCGGCCGTAGCGGCTAGTCGTAGTAGGTTCGCGTAGAAGACGGGGTGGATTTCTATTAAAGTTAGTAGTTTAAGGCGGTAGACGTCCGGTACAATGACTATAAGGATCGTAAAGGGACTACTATTCTTATAGTTAAGTTTCTTATAAGGGCGTCGTGTTATAATATTACGTATGTCTAACTAAACCTGATCGCCTACGGTAAAGCGTAGTACTAGCCTTCGGCGAGTAACCGCCTTATTATAGCGTCCTTACGTATACTATAGTTGTTCGCGGAGGTACGTATGTAGAGCTTCTATTTAGTACGTAAATTCGTCTATAGAGATTTAAAGTATACGGCCGGGTCCGGCCGGTAGTCTTAGCATTTCTAGGAGGACGTATATGCGTAGATTACGGCCTAAGGTTATAAAGAATAGAGTTACGCCTCCGAGGGCGTCGCTACTACTATTATTCGTAGCAAACTCCGCTATTAGTAACTAGTTGACCTAGTCATCCTAGACGTAATTGACGTAGGCTCGTAGGTATTACTCTATACCCTTGTTCGTGTTCTTAGACTATCCGTCCGTCTACGGGTAGAAGGCTGTTAAAAGTCTCTGTTCGATCCCTAAACGCTATAACAAACGCTTCTAGAAGTCACTAGTCTACTATATACCTCTATCGCTATAATAAATATTGAAAAGGCCTTAATCCTTGATTACGTATCGTAGGATAGCGTCGGTAGTAGTTATAGCAGAAAGGTTCTTTACTAGCATGTAGTGCTTCCGCTTAGTAAGGCGACAAGTTAGAGTTAGGGCATTCGTATACGTGATCCCGTCGTCTAAACTCTTACTCGTAGGCAGTTCTATAACGTAATTAATCGTAACTTCTATATAGGCGCCCTTAGGTAATCTTAGCTACCGTAGGCCGCCTTAATATATATCGTGCTAGCTCTTAATACGGCTATAGGTATAATAGGCTTTATAGTACCTACGAACGTCCGCTACTATACCGGGTTAGAAGAAGTCTCGACAAAGAAGAGTATACATCTTTTTACGGCTAGGGTAGCCCGTAAGAGGTAGGTTGTAGTAATCTCGTATTATACGAGCGCGGAGAGCGTCGTTGTCCGAGTCTAGTATATATAGTCGGTTCCGTACACGAATGTTACTAAGATTATCGAGAGAGTACTTATTAATCGAGATACGAGTATCAAGGCGCGTAGCGATGCGCTCCTCGTAATGCTAAAGCGCGTAGAGTATACCTACTACTACTTCGTCGTCCGTATACGCCGCTCTTAGTTTAGCGCTTAGTACGGTGTTGTCGGGCTAGTTCTACTCCTACTCTTCTATCACTATCGTTCCTAGCTTATCTTCTAGTACGTCCTCGACTAATAGCTATAGCTAAACCCCTCCTCCTTCTAGTACGGGCGTACGAGTAGCGCTACGGAGTATAACTAGGGCGAGGGCGGCGTCTTCGTCGATGATTTCGAGGACGGCGAGTACGAGGGCGTGTTAGCGTTAAGCGACCCGTAGTGCTTCTGAAATTGTTAGGTAAGTAACGGTCGGAACGTCGTAGTAGTCCTAGACTAGCTTAGTACGTACGAGATAGCTTTATACTTCTACTAAGAGGTTGTAAGGCTTAAGGATAGCCTACTAGCGGAAATCTATATTAGTAGCGCGGTTGCTATCGATGTCCTATAACCGTCGTAAGAGTGTATTAGCGACGCCGTTTTAGCTACTAGGCCGGTAGGAAATAGTAAAATCAAAGCTAGCGAGGAACTCGGCCTAACGTGCTTGTCGTCGATTTAGCTACTTAGTAGTCATAAAGGTTTCTAGACCTTTATAGTCTGTGACCACCTTTACTAGATTAGTAGTACCTATTAGCTCGGGTCTCTATTCCTTAAAAGCTCTAACGATAGCCATTAGTTCCTTATCGTAGATTTCGTAGTTGTATTCGGCTAGTATCATCTTCTTAGAGTAGAAAGCGATAGGGTAGAGTACTCCGTGCTTATTAGGTTAGCAAAGCTAACCGCCTATAACTATGTCCGAAGAATCCGCTTTAACTATATAAGGTAGGTCCGGATCGTAGTGACGAAGGACGGGTACTGTTATGAATGCCTCCTTTAGAGCGTCGAAAGCTAACTAGTACTACGCTATCTATTCGAACTTTAGCCGCTTACTCTTTAGTTTATTACTACCCTTAGTGATCGCCGTTAAGGGGAAAGCGATGCTACTAAAAGCCTCGATAAAGCGGCGGTAGAAGTTGTATAGCCTAAGGAAGGCGAGTACGTCCTTAACGTTTTACGGTATAGCCTATTCTTAGATGGCCTAGACTTTCTCCGGGTCTATTTTAATACCGCTATTAGGGCTAGTAATAATAATGATCCCTAGGTACTTTACTTCCTTAACGAAGAATTTGCACTTTAAAAGGTCGATTAGTAAGCCGTGTTCGTAGAGCCTTTAAATGACTTTCCGAACGTAAGCCGCCTGTTCGACACGGTTGTTACTAGTATATACTACTACGTTATTAAGGTAAGCTAAGGCTCTATCGTCGAGGAAGTCGAAGAGGGCCTTATTAATGTACCCTTAAAAAGCCGCTAGTACGTTACATAAGCCGAACGGAACTACTAAGTATTCGTACGTACTATATCTAGTAGTAAAGGCAGTTTTCTATTTATTACCCTCCTTAATCCTAAGCATGTTAAAGGCTACGATGATATCTAACACAGTAAACAGCTTAGCGTTTCTAAAGTAGGCTAAGGTTTTACGAATCTATAGGATCGGATACCTGTTCTTAATGGTAATAGCGTTGACTGCTCTATAATCGACATAGATACGTAGTCCTCCGCCTAGCTTATAAGCTATTATGACTAGTAACGCTATACGGGACTTCGATAGTCGAATCTTACCCTTACTTTGCTTATTATCGATATACTTCTTAACTACTTCAAGCTTACGGCTACCTATTAGATATAGGCGCTTAAAGGGTATCGGGGCTCTAGGCTCGAAATTAATGGCCAAGTCTACTCCCTTACGGTATAGTAGCAGATTAGTAGCGGACTACTAGCTAAAGCAATACGCTAGGTCCTTAAGTTCCTCCGGAAGTAGCTCCTCGGCGAGTTCGTCGCTAACAACTAGCTTCCCTCGTATATACTTGTCGATGTTATCTTAGCTAAGAGCTAAAATGTAAAGGCCTATATCGTAAAGGGTAGCCGCCTTGTCTTTATACGTAGTTTCCTATACGAGGTAGCCGTCTATAAAGTCTAGATCATTATAGGCCTCTCCGATGCTAACTATGTTGACTTATAGTAGCGGAAGGTCGTCGTTAGTAAGCCGTGAATAATCCTATATTATACGCGGCGCGGGCGACATAGAGCGGAGTGTCTCGTATCGCGTAGAGACGCCGTCGGCGAACGTAAGTATACGGTCGGCGATGTTGTACGTTAATCCCTACTGTTCGAGCTATAGTAGGCTAAGGATGAAGTCGTACTACCTAATGTTAGTTACCTAGGCATTAAGGCCCGTTTCATAGTAACCGTTAATGTCGACATCTAAGATATATACTACCTAAGTAACTTTTCCTCCGACGCTATTATTAAATCCTAGGGTTACTACCGGCTATAGTAGTTTAGATCTTCTAACGGTTGATCGCTTCGCCTAGCGCTCGTATACGTAGTTAGACGTATAGGCATTGTCGATAAGGTAACGTACTAACTCGCCGTTTATTATAGCCGAGATAACGAAGTATCGGGAGATAGAGGGACGCTCTATAGTAGCGGTAAGTAAGAGAGTAGCTACTACTAGTAACTCGCTCGTCTCGGTCAGCGGCTACTTAGCTAATCTCGACGGAGGAGGCTTAACTACGACTATATACGAGCCCTTCGTAGGGATAACGAAGGGCGGAGCCGTAGCATTAAGTGCCGGAGGTCTAATAGGAGGGTCTTTTCCTACGGTTATACGAGAAGGTAGATGTAAGTCTACGCCCTATCCCTTATGTATAGGGGTAGGGCTCTTTAGTTTCCCGCCGTCGCCGGCTTACCGTGCTCGGTGATTATAAGCGTACTCGTCTTAAGCTACTTCTTCTTCTCGTACGACTTACTCTTACGGTACGGGGCCTATAGGTAATCGTCGCTAAAGCGGCCGTGTCCGGGCTAGCGGTAGGCGAAGCAGTTGACTCTCGATTCGAATTTAGCTAGTGTGACTAGCTTAAAGACCTAGCTAAGCGCTGTCTAGTTATAGTCTTTCTTAAGCGAAGCATTCGTCTTCTTAAGAGTAGTTATAGACTTAGTCCTCGTGCTAGCGCCGGAACTAGAACTAGTAGCTACGCTAGTATCCTTGTCGGTAGCCTTCTAGCCTTAGCCTTAGCCTATAGTCGTCTTGCTTACTAAGCCCTCTCGAATATACGAAAGCTCGAACTTATATAAGTACTTAACGATTTAGTCTAGGCTAGTAAAGTCGTGTCCGCGGACGTCGTTACGGTACTATAAATTAAGACGATTACGGAGAGCCTCGATCAAGGCGTCCTTATCGTCTCGGAGAGTAGGTAAAAGGTATAGCCGGAAACCGTTGAATTTGTTCTAGAAGTTATTAAATCCCTCCTTATTGCCCTAGGTGAAAGAGATAAACTCGGTCTTCTTCTTCTACGCTTCGTAGCGATTCTTATAAGAATCTCTAAGCTTAGTAAAGAGGTCATCGACTGTAGCGAGTCTACTAGAGGAGAAGTACGGCTCGAGTATATTATAGGCCGCGTTAGTCGTATTGTTAAAGGTAAGTGCTAGACGATAGCGCTCCTTCTCGCCGCGGAGGTAGAGCTTCTACTTTGTCTCCTACTCCTTATATAGTAGGGTGTCCTTCTTAGTATTACCCTAGAAGGGTTTCGGTGCTTTAAAAGGATTCTTCTCGTAAGAGCGCGAGCGCGAGTTAGAACGACGCTTCTACTTCTTCTTACGGCGACGACGACGAGCTCGAGCGTCGTCGGAGTTAGAGCTAGAGCTATCGTCGCTCGGCTCGTCCTTGTCCTTATTACTCTTACTCTTACGCTACGTCTTCTTCTACGCCTCCTTCTACTACTATAGTTACTCGTAGAAGGTCGGACCGCGCCTCTACTACGCTAGTGTCGTACCGGCGGAAGACTTTATAGCTTAGGCTATCTTCTAAGCGTACGGCGTAATCGTACGGGTACTTAAGTCGTTAAGAGGTACGCGGGTCGTACGGACTAGAGTAGGCGCATCAGAGTCGGAATCTCTAACGTTAGAGAATTCCGCCGAAGTAGCGCGAACTAGAGGCGTTACCGTCTTACCGATGCGTATATTACGGAGAGGTTCCTTACCGAGGCCATCTATAATGTCGTCTAGCTATTACTAAGAGAAATAGAGGCCCTCGTTCGTAGGTAAACCGATGCCCTCTATATCTAGGTAAAGATCCTATATTATTATGTGATAGCCGGCGGCTAGGTAAAGGTCCTAAGCTAGAATGAACTAGACAGTAACGCCTTATAACTTGTCGTATGTCTCCTTCTACTAAGAACGCGCCTCCTTACGCTCGGCCTTATACCGATTCTTAGAAATGATTGTCTTCCGGAGAAGTTCCTCTATGTCGTAGAGTTTAACGCGTAGATCGTCGTTAAGGCCGTCGGCTATAGTGTCGAGCGTATTATCGACTTTATTCTACTTTTGCTAGAGCTCGCCTTCTAGCTACTCGACCTAGTTGTAGTACTAGTCGCGCTGATTACGGATTTAGTACTAGTTCTTAATAACCTTATCGTATATGAGTTTAGCATTGTCTAGAGTATCTAACTACTTCTCGGGGTAGGAGGTAACTCGGTTAATAAGGTCCGGAGCGTCCGTGATTCCCTTAAAGTATGATTTATTATACTTGCTCTTGATTTTGCCGGTATTAGGCCTAGAGGTAGTAATAGTAACGAAGGGGATAGCGTAGGTAAGGTTAAGAGTGTCTTCCTATCGACCTAAGGTGCCTTAATCATCGTGATTCTATAGGCGGTTACTACGACTACGCGCTATTATACGCGGTCGTAGGGTTACGTAAATACGCTCGGCGATGTCCTCTTCCGTCTCTTCTTACTCTTCCTCGAGTTACTACTAATAAGGTAGAGAGGTATCGCGGCGTAGAGTGTAATTTGCTTAAAATAGGTTTTACTAAGACCTACCTTAGGTCTATATGTCCCTACCGTTATTAAGGGTAGGATAGATAGGTTACTACGCGTCGCGCGTAGGTAGTCGCGTAGGGCCGAAGGCGCCTAGGATAGTTAGTGTGATCCTATCGCGGGACTTACCGTTTAGGGCTACTATCGTGGTAGTAGTCTTCTTCGTAGGCTACGGGTCGTTAAAGACTATCTCGCCGTTACGGAAGGAGAAGCTTATGTTTACTTACGCCTTATCGGCGAAAGTGTCGTCTACTAAATCGTCCGGACTCGAGTCGCGGCGGTTTTAAAAGTAGTTTATTACGCGTAGCGCTAGTACGTAAGAATGCGTCTATAAGGTAATCCGTAGGATCGTCGTATAGGTTCGAGTGTTAGTTATAACACGGGCGACTATAAGACGAACGTAGATAGCGTATCAAATTTAGAACTAACACTAAAGAAGGAAGAAGTCTCGAGAAGCGAGACGGAAGTGTAGTAAAAGCTGGCTGACTCAGCAGCATAGTTAGTAGTAGTAGAGCGGAGGCCGGAGGCTGTCCCGTAACATTTAGGAACAATAGGGCGTAATGTTCCGTAGTTATGTCCTATGTTTCTATTAGGTGTCGTCCCTTACTAAGCCTATCCGTAATCGTTAAAATGTTCTAATAGGTAGCCCTATTATAACTACTCTTATAGGGTAGAAGCTCTACGACGAAGTCGACGGAGATATTAGACTATAGCTTAAAGGGAATCGGTAGCGAATATAATAGCCCTTAGTATACTTACTAGGATAGCTTCGTAGTACGACAAACCCGGTAGTTACGGACAAAACGTCGAACTATCTAGGCAATACGTAGCTACATAAAACTACGAGAGACTAGTTCGTAGGTTTTAGCCCTTCCTAGATGTCTAGCTACTAGAGCCTCGTAGAAGGCCTTTAGGATCTTAGTCCGGACAGGTCCGTTACTACCTAGGTATTCGTCGTTAGGGATCTATAGCGAATATTCGCCGTAACGGTTACGGAGGTAGATTATCTTAGTACCCCCGTACGGGCTAGTTACTAGCTTAGCATTAGAGTCGTTAATGCGGTACTTACGGAACTCGCTAACTAGTTCGTAGTCCTCTAGCTATTTAATAGCTAGTTTCGCTACCGGCGACTAATATAGCTTCTTAACTAACCGAAACAGTTCCTTACTTAGTAACGGTTATGCGTCTGTTCCCTCGTAATCCTCGTACGTCGTATCGAGAGAGTTAATTAAGGACGTCGTATCGAGAGAGTTAATTAAGGAGACAACTACGTAAAGGCTTATAACCTAGAGCGGTCTTTCAGAAATAGCTAGGCTTACCTACTAGACCCGATCTAGTGTTAGAATGGTGCGATTTAGATACTAGACTCGTAGATCTTTATCGTCCGGAAGGTTTTAAGAGAGGCGCGTGAAAGCGTCTAGCTTCTTACCTTACTTTCTAGGGCGGTATATAATAATAAAGTTAAACTACGATAGGAATTCTACCTAGCGTACTTGTCGACGATTTAGCTACTTAGTGCTTATAAAGTACTCTAGATTCTTATAATTAGAGTAAACAGCTATCGGACGACCTTCTAGCGTATCGTCCTATAAGGGAGAGAACTCGCTACTCTCGCCTATCGTATCCTCTAGGTCTTAGTTACCCCCTCCGGCCGAGAGTTCGGGCCTCTATTCCTCGAAAGCCTTAACAATAGCTATTAGCTCTTTATCGTAGATGTCGTAATTACATTCTATAGGCGTTATCTTCTTAGAGAGATAGGCGACTAGACGGAGGACACCCTCTAGGCTTCGTTACGACAGGATAGCTACGGTTACAAAATCCGAGGCGTCCGTTTTAAGGATAGTCTCCTAACTAGGTATGAAATAGGCTAGTATAGGGGCGGTAGTAAAGGCCGCTTTTAAAGCGAGGAAGGCCTGTTCGTACTCCTACGTCTAGTTCTATAGCAGCGCCCTTCTATCCGGCCCGTTCGTAGTTTTCGTTAGGAAGGTAAGAGGTATAGCGATACGGGAGAACTAGTAGATAAATCTACGGTAGAAGTTCGTAAACCTAAGGAATACTAGTACGTCCTTTACGTTGCTTAGGGATTCCTAGTCCTATACTATAGCGACTTTCTCTAGGTCTATACGGACTCCCTCTTTTCTAATAATTAGTCTAAGATATTTGGTTTCTAACATATAGAACTCGTACTTTACGATATCTAGTTAGAGGCCTACCTTTTATAGCCTGTCTAGGACTTTGCGAACGTGTATAATGTATTCCTCTAGAGTGTTACTAAAGATCAGAGTATCGTCTAAGTAAGCCGATATAAAGTCGTCGAGAAATTCTCGTAATACGTTGTTAATGTAGGACTAAAAAGTGCTAGGCGTATTGTATAGGCCAAACGGTATCACTACATACTCGTACTACCCGTAGCGTGTTGTAAAGGCTGTTTTCTATTCGTCCCCCTTAGCAATACGTATACGGTTAAAGGCCGTAATTACGTCTAGCTTAGTAAAAAACTTCTTTCTAGAAAGCTAGTTTAACGTATCCTATATTAACGGTATTAGGTACCGGCTCTTAACTATTAGTGCATTTAGCGCCCTATAATTAAGGCAGATACGTAATCCCCCTCTAGGCTTCCGGGCTATTATGACCGGGGCGGCCGCTAGGGAGTTACTATTTCTAATGTTGCCTATATCGAGTTGCTCGTCTACCTAATGTTTAACTACCTTATTCTCTACCGTAGACATAGGATAAGGTCTTTTAAATAGGGGGTAGGCACTAGGGATCAGCTTGATTTCGTAGTCTAGGCCTAGTCTCCGTAGTAGTAGCTCCTCCGCTACCCGCCGCGAGAACAGGTCTATATAATCATAGTAAGCTTCTAGTAGTTTGTCTATAATCGTATCTACCGAGTCCTTAGCCTTCTTACCTAACGTAAAGAATTTAGCTCGCTCGGATTCCGTTGTTTTTAGGCTAATGTTAACGCTCGGCGTAACGAACGTTCGTATCGTATAGGCTATTAGAGGGTTCGTAGAATGAACTAGCTAGTACGGGATTATACGGGTACTTATAGCGTAAGCGCTAAGCGGATCAGACGCTACCTACGCTCGCTTCTAGTCTAGCATAATCATTATATAGACGTAGGTTCCGCGGCGGCGGGCTAGTTTGTTAAATATATATACGCTAACGCGCTCGATGTCTAGCTTATCGGTAAGGGCGCGGCCGATAAGCTCGTAGCTAACATAAATAGGCTCGATATCGCCCTCGCCTCCGTCCTTACATTCCTCTACTATAGCTTTCTTACTAGTAGTTTCTAAGTCTAGTTCCGCGACTTATAGCTAAGGAGCGCCATCGTCGTATCCGTACCTGTTATAGAACTTACGACATTACTCCCTATTAAAGGTAACTAAGCCCTCGCTCTACTAAATACTAGGGTTATAGAGGTTAAACTATAGCCTACCGAGGAGGATGTCGTATTCTAGCGGTACTATATATAGGCTCATTTCTTCTTTATAGTAGCTGTTGCTAGTCTCGTATCGTACGATCGCGTAGTACGTAATTCTTATAGCAGCCGTACTACTATCTACTAGTCTAATCACCCTTTATAGGGGTTCTAGTAGTTATATTAAGGGAATGTTGTTTTTATGCGTAAAGGATGTGTTAATAAAAGAGGATTCCGCGCCTAGGTTAAGGAATAAGTAAGAGTAGTATCTATTTATTCTGCTTTCGATAACTATATACTAGCTAATCTCTAGTAGCGGTAACGTCGAATCTATAGACTCTCCTCCCCCTCTAGGGTCGTATTCTTTATAACAATCATCTAACCGTCCGCTAACCTCTACGCCGAGGTTAGGGACTAGGCATTTCCCGCCTAGCTAACCGCCGGAGTAGTCGGGGTAGGCAACTCCGCTACGACGGGCTAAATAGTAGCGCCGCTTATATTAACCGTACGGGTAGGAGCCTCGAAACCGAATATAGGGTAGGCCGAATCGGACTATCTATAGCCCTTAGTGTAGCATTTATAGTAGGTACTACTAGCCTTAAAGGCCTTACGCTTCTTAGAGTCTAGCGCTAGTAGGTTACGGTACTACGTAGGTGCCTAGGACTAAGGCTTCTTATCGGAGGTGCCGGCGTTGTTAGAGTTACTAGAGTTACGGCTACCGCTACCTCCTCTATTACTACCTCTACTATTACCTCCTCCGCCGTTACGTCCGTTAGAGGGATATACGGATTCTATAATTTCTAAATTAGGCTCGATAACCTTATATTTAGCTATAATCTCCGGTATCGTCATAATACTCGCTCTAGTTATGTTACTTAAGTACGGCTTACTAATCTTCTAGCGGAATTCCTAGAGCTTATCTACTAGGCTAATCGTTAAGCGAGAACGGTAGGTAGTATACTTAGAGTAGAAGGTGCTAAACTTCTCGTTATGTTACTACTTTAGAGCCGCGAGCTTAGTACGGGTATCTAAATTAGCCTCCTCTACCGTCTTACCGTAGTAGACGTTTAGTTCATCTATTAATTCTTCTATAGAGGAGAAGTATTCGACTTTACTAGAGGATACCTTCGCGCTGTTCGGGATGCGAGTATCTACCTACTAAAAGGCGTTGTCGGCTATATAGGTTAGATAGATCTAAGATAGCGTATTATCTACTATCCGGAACGTTGTATTGTCTAATTTTAGAGCTAGTCTACGAGACTAGATCTTAAATTCCGGCTTCTTACCCTTCTTACCTATAAAGGGCTTTAGGGTGTCGATAGTACGGTTAGTCCTTATACTCTTCTTAAGGTTAGCATCGTACTAGGTAAGGTTAGTACGGTTCGTACCGTCGGTGTCGGGGGTGCTACGAGGGAGGTCGCGGCGCGAGGAACGCTTCTTATGCTTACGGTAGCGCCTCGATAAGCGCGAGCGAGAGCGAGAGCGATCGCTATCGTCGTTACTACTACTACTACTACTGTCCGATAGGTTATCGTTACGTCTACTACGAGCGATACGGACTTCCTTCCTAGGCGGCGGCGGCGGTATACGCTCGCTATCGCGCTTCTTCTTACGACGCTCTATCGAGAGGGATAGAGCGGATCGGTTCGGGGCTAGGGACTCGCGTCTACCCTTACGGCCTCGCTACTTAGATAGGGCGCGGCTATTCTTACGTAGTTCTTATAACTACGACAGAGCGTTATACATCTTAGTAGTCTTATTAATAAGTTCCTATTATAAGTTAGTAACCTAAGTCTCTAACCGGTCGTTTTCCTTATAGAGGTCTTTATTCTTAGCCTCGAGTTTAGCGTTCTTAGCTTCCTCGGCCTTTACTTTATAGTACTAGTTCTACGCTTCTTGTTTGTAGTACGTAACCTAGACTTCCTAACCGTATGTTACGGTCTTCTAATCTACTAAAGCATACTCGAGCCTATTAATCTTCTTCTAAGAGGCCTCCTTTAGATTACGGAGTTCCTCGAAGCGCTTACGCTTCTCTTCCTTTAGCTTACGAACCTGTTTAGTCTCTATAGGTGCCTTGCCGTTTACTATAGCTAAGAAGCTAGTTAGCTTCTAGCTAAGTTAGTTTTCTAAGTTAGTAACTTAGGCCGAGAGCTCGTCTATACGTATACGGGCTATACGCTTATCGCGTCTCGACTTGTTTACGTCGTCGAAAGCGCGTTATAGTTTATCCTTATAGCCCTCGTAATCTTAGGCCTACTTCTTAAGTTCGAGCTTAGATTGTAACTAAAGTAGTACGTCCTAGGCTACTTCGAACTTTTGCTTATTCAACTTGTTTATATCCTATAATAGTTCTACCTACTAAATAGCCTAGCGGTAGTCTACTTCGAGGTAGCGGAGGGTATAGTAAAGTGTCTAGGGTTCTTCGGTAGCGATTTCGGTAAGGCGACGTAGGTTAAGGTTCTAGAGTCGTAAGACGGGGATACGGATGCGTTTAGTAACGGCTAGCGTCGTCTCGTCGTTAAAGTCGATTATAGTGTTTTCTCCGTTAACATCTCCTAGGCGGAGGAAGGCGGAAACATCGAGTTTATTAGGGTAGGTCGGTGCGGCGTTAGCTAGGCCTCGATTAATAAGGTCTTTCGTAAGTTTAGCCTATATACGCGTATATAGGTTCTTTAGATCGGGTTTGTTAGTCTCTTCGCCGTCGGCGTAGAGAGTCTAGGTCTTAGGAAACGCGCCTAGGACGTAGTCGGAGAAGAGCACTTCTAGAACTATTAGTAAAACGCGCGTCTTACGACGCTCGCGGTTAGTATTAGTATCGGTAGCGCGGATAGTAGCGCTGTTATTACCGTTAAGCTTCGCTATATTAAAGGGCGATGTTTAAGTTAAGATATTAGAAGGCGTAGCGCGTAGTTCCGAAAGTTTAGATAGAAAGCGTAGCGCGTAATTCCGAGAGTACGCGACGCGTAGTTCGTGTATAGGCTATACTTACCTACGATATAGCGGTCGGCTAAAGTGTTACGGTTAAGACGAGTTAGTCGAAAACGTAGTCACGGTCGTAATATTAAGTCAGCCGACGAACTACGAAAGAGGTCCTAGGGATCTTAAGACTAAGTAGAAGTCGAAAGTACGGGTGCTAAGTTAGTACCCGGCCGGATCATCGATGAACCGGGCGGTTACTATATACTACCCGTAACATATATAGTCGTATTAAGAGCTAAGTATCGCCGGTTTAGATAGTACTAAATCTACGCTAGCCTTCGAAACTCTACCTCCTACTAAGATAAGGTAGTAGGCTTAGGCTATAGATAGTCGTCGAGTATAGTTATCGGGTCCTCCGCCGCTAGGCCTATAGACGCCGCCGCTAACGTATCGTACTTTTCGTAATAATATAAGGATTATTAATGTTAGAAGTTTTAAAAGTCCTTAGAACTTAAGTTAAGCCGGCCCTTTATACGCTAGAGTTTTATATTCGTAACTAGCTTCTAATATACGATATGGTATAGTTAATATATAAAGGAATACGCCGCTACCTACCTACGAAGAAGCGTAGGCTCTTACTTATAAAATCCGTAATACGGTAGCCGATTTTAACTAGGATATTGTAATAATAGACCTTACTTAAGAAGAGCTAAGCGAACACTAAACTTTACTAGTTCTTAGGGTAACGCTAAGGGCTACTAAATTCCTTAGTTAACGATCGTAGTAGTTTAACAAACTTCTACTACTTAACCTACTACTAATACTACTCGCTAATCGCCCTATTAGCTAGCTCGTACTATCTCCCTTCCGATCTATCCTCGCCGGTACGACGAACGGCCTATAACTCGATACGGCTATACTAGAAACCCTCGAAGAGCGCGTATATAGACGAGCGGTTTTACTCTATAAACTACGTATAATAATAAAGAAGCTATATCGTACTATAAAGTAGACAATTAAGGACATTATAGAATAGACAACTCGGAACTATAATACTATCTATAAGGTCGTTAACGAGGCCTTTACGCTAAAGGTCTATAGACACCGTAAGTAAGACAATAACGATCGCTTTTAGTATAATCGTAAGCTCTATATTATATATACGCCGAGGGGACGTAGGATCTTTATAGAGTATTAAGAGTATTAACTCGTCGAATTTATTACTTAAAATATAAGGACTCGTTGTATAATATATAAAGAGCTAGTAGATATCCTTAATTTACCCTACTATCTATAGACGCTTTTACGAGTCCTTTAAAAACACGGCTTTAGAAGGTACGTTATAAGAGCTCGTCTATATTATATAGATACATACCGGTAAGTACGCCTTAAGTTCGCTATTCTTTATTAATACTAGACTATCGAGGACTAGGCTAACGTCTTATAGTCTAATAAAGCCGCTCTACGTAATAGATCGAATAAGAGACTCTATATTACTCGTAATCCCCGTAAGCGTAATAGGGACGTATACTCTTAGCTAAAGTTTTAACGACTACCGTATTTAATAGTATAGGGCTATATTAGCGGTATTAGTAGTAAAGGGCCTTTAATTATCTAGAATAACAAATAGGGTACTATTAATTAAGCTAGCTATCGTAAGCGTGTTATTCCTATAGTAGTATAGGAAATAAACCGTATTAATAGCTTGATTTATAGCTAACTTAGTCCGTACGAAGATCTAGGCCTTTATCTTTACTAGGCTATGTTTATATAAGATAACGCGAGCCCTTACCGAGCTAGGCTTACTATCTAAGACCTTTAATAACGCCGTATATTGTTAATAAAGTAGCTAGCTTCCTCTCCGGATCTTAACCCTATCGAAAACCTCTAGTATTATATTAAAAGGGCGATTAAAGTAAGACGAACTCGGCTAACTAGACTTATACTAAATTAAGCTATCCGTAAGGAGTATACTACTATCGATAATAGCCTTATTCGCTCGTAGATTAAGTTAATACTAATAAGAATTAAGGCTGTTATTAATACTAATAGTAGTTAGATAAAGTAGTAGTTTACTCGCTTAGTAAACTTATTAATTTCCTTTATTCTATATAGAAGTAATTACTAATAATCGTTAATTTAGTATACCTTTTTATTAACTCTTAGTAATAATATAAAGAAAGTGAGGTCAATCCGAGCATATCGTGGAAGCCTCTGATTGGGCTCTGAATCCCTAGTCACACCAACCGTTTGCGGACAAGAGCGACCAGCCCCCCATGCAGTGGCAGGGCTGGTACTTGAAGGATTTTACTCCGATGCGTGAAGGCGCTGTAAAAGTACATGGTGCTGGACGGACGTGGCTCCGTGCTGACTGGCCTAGCTCTTCGCCTATTCGCAGCGCGCTGCGCCACCAACGTCACACACTCATCCCTGTCACCGTTCTGTTCCTGGTTTTGTTCCTGGAGAGTCAGTAGAGATCCATTGTGAAGTTCGCGAGTCCCGGGATATAATATGACACTTCAGAGAGCTTCAACGTTTGTGTTTTCCTTTTGGCACGTACAAACAGACTATAGATAGCAGCAATGGCAGACAACCAAGCCCAGACATCCGCGAAGCAGGACGAGAAGAACGGCAAGCCTTCAGCAACCATCCATAAGAAACGTAGCTGATCCCTTACCTACAGTCCTCGGCGGTCCCCTCAATTTCCTCACCAAGGGCGAAGGCTTTTTCAAAGACGGCTACTGCCGGACCAACGCCAAAGATGACAACGGCCGAAGAGGAAACTATTCGGTTGCAGCGACGCTCACACACGGATTCCTGCAATCCGAATATGGAGATGACCCGCCATACAAAGGTCACTCCGCTGGCCAGAAAATGTGCATTTCGGCTCACGATTTCATGTGTGCAGTTCGCGAAATGGGTCCAGGTTCGTCATACCCTCTCCGAACATACACTCTTTCTCGAACTGCACGTGGAGACCTCCCCCGTGATCGCCTCAGAGATTTGGCAATCAGCAGCTGGCAGCATTCCTTCAAGGCCATCTATTGACTCGTTTGGCTACGTAGACGCGGGACCCAAAGTCGATTTGCATGCCACACATGAGAGAGCATTAGAAGTTGTAAAGCTGGGAGATCTCAAAAGATATGCTGCTTCAACAGAGGGTTGGAGGACCCGAGGAGGGGAGCTTTGAAGTAATGTCACAACGAGGCAGGCTTTGCGGTATCTACCCTCCGAGCCAACAGTTTTTGAAATGCTCCTGGAGACCTTGCTGGAAGGACATCCCACTCCGTTCATCCATCCTCCATACCCAAAGCCCAGGTCTTCAGCTATGAGACTTCATGCGCAAAGCTGTCGATATGAGGATTCTTCACTGGATTAAGCCGACCATTCTGGCCTCTCCACTATGTAATGAGCGACAATGCTAGTTCAAAGGCTTCTAGTACGTCCAAAAGGGTCGCCTTGATCGAGAAATGGTTCCTAAAACTGTTTTCTGCACTTCAACGAGGAGAACTTTTCTCGAATAATCCTCATATCGACAGCTTTGGTCATGCGCACGCTTGTAATACTGATCGCTTACAGTTCGCCCACCTCCTGCAAGCGTATGGGTGTTGTCGAAGAGTGTCGCGCGGCCCAAAATCATATTCAAAGCACGACTTACGATATGTGATCTTATGTTTGATCACGGCTCGAAGAGGAATGCATGTGTGCGAAGGATCATTCGGCGACCTCCAATAGCGACCGCGAATTGGTGCAATCATCTTTTTGCAGGCGGTGTCCTCGATGCAGACCTGACTCACGTGTGGGTACCTATGAGTCCGAGAAACACCAAATCGAAATCGCCCTCACTATTTCTTTCCTACTTCTAGCACCGAACCTCTCTCCTCTCTGACCTCACAGCTAAAAGGAACAACTGCATGCTCATCGATTGAACAATCATTGGCGATCAGATATCATACCACTAATCAATTGTCACTACACTCGACTTTCCTCGGGGATCCCTGCGTCCACACTGGCGCTTGCTTTCCATCGGCTTGCTTGCCTGAGGGTGCTTCCTTACCTTCCGAACATAGGAAGGAAATATTCTGAGGGGGTGAGCCTTAGGAAGGAGGTAGAGAGGGATCCTTCATCACCCACCTCAACTTCATCTCCAGGTTTCATCGACCATCGACCACCTCTCATCGATCATCAATCATCATTCAATATCTAACGCTTATCTATCATCCACCCACAAACCAGCACGCCATGGACGAGTCTCAAAGCCATGATCTACTGATCGTACTCGATGCAACTTCGTCGATGAATCGGTACCTTGAGGCCCTCAACCGCTCCCTGCCACAGATTGTCTCCATCGCCGCCCTCACCAACTGCTTCGAGCGAATCGGTATTCTGGCTTATAGAGATTATAGCTGTCCAGATTTGCTGTTGACATGGTCCGGATGGTGGATTCCGGCATCTGCAGAGCCTCAAGTAGATCTTCTTGATTTTGCGAAAACCCTGGTCACATGCAGTGGTCCTCTGCCTGACTGGCCAGAAGCTGTCAAAACTGGGCTAGCGAAAGCGTACGAGGAGATGCGAGCAGACGCAAACACGCTCATTCTTCTTTACGCCGATGCTCCACCCCACCTTTTCGGTGGTAGATGCCGCTACTATGACACAGAGCAGACGGCGCTCCTCGACCCAGAAAGCTACGATGGTCACGGTCCGAAATTTGCAGACTGGATCTCGGCAGCACGAACATTGAAGCACGGGGAGAAGAAGGCGCAAGTCGTATGCATGATTGACCACGCTCAATACCATGGCCGGGCATTCGACTACCTTGCATCTCTCGGCGGAGGCACATGCCTTTACACGAACAACACAGACTCTGGGAACATTTCCGAGACCACGGTTCAGATCTTGCTGGCTTGGATGGGTGTCGGCAAGGAAGGAGTCGCCGAGAAGCGTTTCCCCTGGTTTCTTCGCGACGACAACGCTGGTTTGATCTCGCCCAGCTTGTGCGACGAACGAGGTCCTCCGACGCACCTTTTGGACCGGCATGTCGGCAACGTCAAGCATATCGACCTGCATTCCAGCAATATGGCTCAGTACCTTCCCAAAAGAGATACAGCTCTCCATGACTTCTCAAGGACATATAAGGAAGACAACGACTATCGTGGCTTGGTTCATGCTCATTTGCGCCGAATCATGCAGTACGATGTCACCAGTATAAGCCTCAACCCGGTCTTTGGCAGCTTGTGGAGAGCTGTATGCAATGACCGCATGTACGAAGGTCGCCAAGAGTTATTGAACCTCTTCGGAAGGAAAGTCGACGAGATCCAAGACAACGAAAGCCGCACGAAGTTGAAACTGTGGCTAGAGGAATCATACGACTATACCGCTGAAGTTCTGGAGATTGTCGGCACTGTCCCGGAGACACTTCGCTTTCCTTGTGTTTGTCTCGATCCGACCCTTGCTTTTCAAACGACAGACAGTGACGATGACAATCACGATGTTACAACGTTCAGACGTGATGAGCTATTGGAAATAGGCCGCTCGTGTGATCGCAAAATTTTGCAAAGGTTGGGCAAAGTCTTGACCCGACTCACGTTCATCGATACTGCAGACGATATGCCTGCTCATCTTGCCAACGATGTGGACCTGATCAAGATACCACTGGCGCTCGCAACCAAGGACAACCGCCAAGAGTTCTGGCGCATCCTATTGCATATCGTAGTGCCTGGTACGATGCTCGGACGTCGTGCTGGTGCTCTCTTGGCCGCACTTTCGATTCGACTGGGTGTAAAGCCACTCATGGAGGCCGCCGAGAGGACCATGATGACGTGGCGTGATCGATGGAACAATGTCGAGATACCAGAGACATGGAACATCTCTTGTCTATCTCTACTGATCAACGCGGACAATGCTTGCAATCAACGCTTGCTGAAGCCAGAAGACAAGGCACTTTTCGAGCGTCTCATTCAGTACAAGATGCTAGAGTACAACCTTGCGACAACTCTGACTGCAAGAATAGGTTGGACACCAAGGCAAACCTCCATGGCTGTAGGAACTCTCGTTGTATGCAGCTTATGCAAGTATCCTCGATCAGTCACGGTCATGGGCCCGGACAACGTGTGCGGAATATGCTGCTTTCGCAGAGACAACCATGAGAACTCTGGCAGAATCGCAAGTAAGTACCTCTTTGGGAATCAGCGAAATGTATGAATGTATGTGTGTACGACTGACTCTTCTCCTAGCTGCCGAGCACATTTCACAGGGAGTAACGCACGACGACACACACGATACCAATGCAACATGGTATGAATGTAATGTGGCAAGCTGTCGAGCACAATACGTCGTCTACCATGTCGACCTCTTGAACGTCCACCCAAAATGCCACTACTGCCGGATTGGTGACGTAGCACCGATCATTGAGTGTACGCGATGCACAAGTCGAGTGATCTGGCCTGAAGAGTACCGTACCAAGGATTCTGACGACTTTGTATGCGTGGGCTGCAACGTCGGAAGACAGACTGTTGTGGAGGAAGAGACGACAGCGAACAAGCTTGCCTCCGAGAACGGAAGAGACTGGCTGCTACAAAACCACAACGAGCAGGTCAAAGACGTCTTCAGCAATCGATCGCTCTTCTACATTGCTTCGAGATGCAAAGCAATGGCTGAATTTCCTGACGATGTACAAATCTTGCCGGGCTCCAAAGACCAGGCTTTACAATTGTCAATCCGCGGAAAGCAAATTCGGAATCCGCATGAGCTTATCAAACAGCTCTATGGCTGGATCTTCACAATGAAAGCGCAGAAAGGTCAATGCTCCATTTGCTTCATCGATTTCCCGAAGGACTCTCTACTTCGCGCTTGTGGTCGCAGTGGTTGTAAGCAAGACGTCTGTCGAGCTTGTCTGCCAAGCTGGTACGGTACCAATGCAGCTGGACGGATCATCAACACCGCTGCGCTTCATTGTCCGTTTTGTCGACGCGATCCCACAGCAAAGACTCTCGCAAAGTACGGCATGGGCATTCGCGCTGTCGGTAACCTCAAAAATGCCGTGGATCATTCCGGCGAGTGGATCTACGCATGGTGTGTCGACTGTGGAGTGGCGAAGCAATATATGGAACGAGTCTGTGCTCGAGGCGCTCCCACAGATATTAAGAATTGGAGCTGCGAGCAGTGCCAGGAGGCAAAAGGCAACGACGAGCTATCGAAAGCCAAGCCCTGCCCTCACTGCGGGATTCTTACCGAAAAAAGTGGTAAGTGAATGAGCCATCTGCCCACCCTCACTATATGCAAAGCTGTCGAAATGAGGCTTTTGCAATCCGAGCAATCTGATGTTTGGGAATCTCTTCCATTTGGCCGGCCACTGTGCTGGTCCAAAGACCTCTAGTGCCTTAAAGGACGTCGTCTTCATCGAGAGAGAGTTCTCAAGACGATCAACTAATTTTGAGAACGGAAGTTCTCATTCGAAAATCCTCATATCGACAACCCTGACTATATGAGACATCGCTGACCTGTGTTATCACGTTAGGCGGCTGCGACCACATTGTATGCCAAGTGCCGACCTGCCACGCTCATTGGTGCTTTCATTGCGGCAAAGAACAGCATCCGGACGGCATTTATCATCACATGCAGACAGAGCATGGCGGATATTATGACGGGCTACAGGCTGAAGTTCAGCCTGCTGAACATTGGGAGGATGAGCTGGGAGATGAGTTCGATCGCTACGCCGAGCTACCAGAGGCATGAAACGGAATATTGATGGCACGACAGAAGGAGCGATACTGTGCTCTCCGCTCTCGTTTCTCAAAACGGAGGTTTGACGCTGAGGGACATGCAAGGCATACGACAGTCGAGCTCCCTCAAGCAAATTAACATACAATCTTTTGCACTACTGCACATGGGCGACTCACTTTCTGCATCACCAAATCTCACCACGTTGGCAATGGTACCCGTCTGGCGCAGAAGCCTGTGAAGGTGATCGTATGGCTTCGCGAAGGAGGTGGCTCGTTGAGTGCCTGGGCAGCTTGAACGAACTGACCTTTCCGTCAGGATCCTGGTCTTCGCCCGACAGCTCTGGTGGTTCCGCATCTTATGGCTCCGCGGCTTGATGATACATTCGTTCACGACGTAAGAGCATCTTAAGAGCCGGCTGCTGGGTCCAGCACTATCATTCCGTATGGCCCATCCGGCGCCTTAATGCCTCTGGGTCCAAGTCTTCTACTGCTTGCTTGTACCTCCTAGACCCAGAACATATTACCCTTGTTGCCTCGGTCGTGGGAGTGCAAGTCTACGGGATCTTGTTTCGGCAATAATGCGCGACTGACTGGCTGTCATGGCGCGGAGTGAGTCCAGGCATCCGGAGCTCGTCATACAATCATGGTCCATCGTGAGCTCGAACAGCTCGAACAGCCAATGCCCCGGATAGTCCTTTAACTCTTGCTACAGGCAGGTCACAGCGCTCTGATAGTGCGTCTTCGGTTCCGTAGTCTGGAGGTATCATTTGTGCCATGTGCGTTCCATGAGGCCTTTCACAGTGTTTGTCGATGCGGAAAAGGCGGGTGGACCAAGTGTGGGGGATGGCGGCTAAATTCGGCGGCTAAATTGAATTGCAGCCTCAATTTCAACCTCACTTCTGAGAAACAGCCTAGTGTACACATTCACAATATCCACTCTCATGCTTTTGTGTCTGATGATCCGGGGACCCCACTGCACGGCACTCCGTGCAGTCACTGCAATGCACTACAGTACTCGCGGGCGTATACTGTATCCAGAAGCCCCGCTTTCCACAGCCACCGCGTCTTACATGTTGGCATTTCACGTCTAATTCTTTTCGACGCGGCAGCTGCTCATAACAACTTCAATGCAGGTAGTGCAGACTACATTGCCGTCTGTCCGATTGATTCAGCCGCGCAAGGTGTGTCTCTATAAATGGTGTCCGAGCCTTATTCCTTAAGTTAAGTCTATCCCAGTCGTCTCTTGTCGTTTCATTGACAATGTATCGGCCCTTAGCAGCGTTGGCTCTTTTCGCAGCTTCTGTTGCGGCTCAATCGAACGCTGACACCTCCTTGACTCTCCTCTTTCAGAACAACCTCAATGCAACAGATGATGTGAATCATGTTGGAGCAATCCTTCTTGACTCCACTGACTACAGCACTGGTGTTGCTCGGTGTGCAGCCCTGAACGAGCAGCCCTTGTCGTGGAACACCCTACTCAGTCATCGGTCCGACTTCCAAGGCCAATTCAACTATCTTGCGTACGCGGGCAGATCATCGCCCCTGCAAGCATACTGGATCAACAATGCAGTGGTAGTAGCAACAGAAGGTGCCCCAGTGTTCGTACAGGAGCCTCGAGTGCTTTTCACTGGTCAGAGATTGCCGTTCCTCTGCACGCAGTCCGCACAGGAAGACCAGCCAGGCAATTCTGTTGCCAGCACCCAGAATGAGGTATCCGTCCCAGCTGCTGGCAACGAGTACACGGGTTACCGAAATCAAAAGTCTTTTCGTTTCCTAGGGATACGGTATGCGCCCCAGCCTGAGCGTTTCACATACTCCACTCCGTACGACACAACAGGCCAAAACCTAACAGCAACCAACTACGGCTCCGAATGTCTTCAAGACGGAGCTGGAAGCGAGGACTGTCTGTTCTTGAACATCCAGACACCGTATCTGCCTAAAGCTGGTACAAAGACCAAGCTCCGTCCAGTTCTGTTTTGGATTCATGGAGGAGGCTTTACGAGTGGATCCGGAGCAGATCCATCCACAGACGGAGGAAACCTTGCTTCACGCGAGGACGTCGTCGTTGTTACCATCAACTACCGTCTGAGCACCCTCGGCTTCTTCGCTGTCCCCGGCACCGATGTTAAAGGCAACTTCGGCATTGGCGACCAGATCAACGCCCTGACATGGGTAGTTGACAACATCGCTAGCTTCGGCGGCGACCCTAACCAAATAACCCTCAATGGCGAAAGTGCAGGTGCAGGATCCGTCCGCACCCTCCTTGGCTCGCCACCTGCAATTGGCAAATTCCAAGGCGCAATCTCCATGTCCAACCTTGGTGGAGGCGTGGCTCTGGGCCTGGATGGAAACTACGGCACCACCTACAGCTCCTATTACACAATCAACCAGTCCTTTGCCAACGCTGGCGAGCAGATCTTCACCGAAGCCGGATGCGACCAGACTACCCTCGCCGCCCAGATAGCCTGCCTCCGCGCCTACCCTGGCGACCTTACCGCATTCACTACCGTCGCCCGCTACGTTGTACAAGACGGTACCATCGTCACAACACCCAAGCTAGAACTCACATCCCGGAACTCGAATACTGCGTATGTTCCTGTCATCTTCGGCGGTACCGCTAACGACGGTGCCTCCTTTGTTGGTTACAACCATACATGCACAACTGAAGTCAGCTGCATCGCGTCCAACGTCGGCATTACAACTGCCATGGCACAATCCGTAATCGACTCAGGGCTCTTCCCGTACTACGACACTGGCAACGTGACTGCCGATTCCTTCAACGTGTCCCAGCGGGTTACCGAAGACACTACCTTCCGATGCGTCGACCAAGCAACCGTCTACGCTGGCTCCACAAGCGGCGCATTCCCCAGCGCATGGTTCTACCAGATGGAGCGGACGGGAGCTGGGTACAACCCGAACAACGTCGACGACACTGGTCCTGTAGTACCTGGATACCCGCTTGGTGACCCTAACCTCCCGTATTATCGTGTGCATGGCTCCGACCTGCCCTGGGGTTTCGGTACGCTCGACACGTATCGGGATGCAGCGGATTTGTACAGCACGCAGGTGTCGAGTGGGTATTTCGCTGCGTTCATCAGGACAGGTAACCCAAATCCGTCCGAGACTTATCTGGCGGCGAGGGGCACAGGTTACGAAAGGTTCTTGCAGGTGGTGCAGCAGACCGGGCCATGGAACATGATTGGTGGAGATACAGGGCCGATTCGATTGATGGATTATCCACCAAAGGCGAATGAGTTTGAAGACTTGCAGCAGTGTGCATTCTTGGGGTATGCGATCGATTATTACTTGAAGGGCGGAAAGTGAGGTGAGCAGACTAGATGTGAGAGATGCTGCTTGACATGTAGCCAAAATGATCAGTTGAGCATTTTGCCATTTGTACATGCCTCCATAAGGTCGAATCAAGGTGCCGAATCGATCAGCTCAATGAGAAACTTAGAAGAGCACACCCTTGCCTTGCTGCTTGGTGAGTTTGATGTCCTTGATCACAAACATCCAGATCAGCGAAGTGCCCATTATCGCAGTTCCGGCGATTAACATATTCCTTTGCGCGATGGCGTAAGCTGCACTAATAGCTTCCCGGATGGGTGTTCCTCGTGCATAACTTAGCTGCACATCAAGCGAATCGTATATTTCCTGCCAATCCGTGTTGGCAGGTAGTAGACGACGAAGCGCTCCAGGCAAGGTGTGAGTCCAGATTGCGCCGGAAACACTGCCACCAATTGCACCGCCGACGTTCCCGAATACACCCAGCACAGCAAGTGCCGAGGCGACGTTGTTGTGGTCCGAAGCAGCGAGTACTGCGACTTGTTGAACGATGATCATAGTGCCGCCAGCAAAGGCGATAAAGATTTGACACATAATGGCGTATCCAATCGACCATCCAGGCTGTCGGAAGTAGATCATCAAGCCGATACCCAGAATGTACAACGGGACAGACCAGAGAAGGAGCCAACGAAAGCGATAGCTTCTGCGGATAGCCAGACCGACCACCAGCAACCATATTCCAGATACCACATCAAAGATGTTGCCAATATATCCGGCGAGTGCTATACTAGTGCCGTAGACAACTTGGAGATATGAAGTGTAGTAGTCATCCCAGCAATAATAGGAGACTTGATACGTCACATCAAGAAGGCAAGCACCGATGACAGTGCGAGAGACAAGGATGTCCCAGGGAATGAAAGGCACCGGAGCGATGAATCGCTGCGTCAAAGCAAAAGCGACCAAGCAGACCACGCCGAGGACCAGCATAGCGATGATGTATCCTTGACTCCAACCATTGGTGGCGGATCCTGCGATGGTGAATGGAAGGAGGAGAAGAACCAGCCCAGCAGCGAGCAGGAAAGTTCCGAGCACTATGAAAATCAGCAGGGTCTCCCATACGACTGAGAAGACGACTCACGATCGAACTCGATGATATAGAACTTGCAACTCTGCAAGAAAGTCCTCTCGCTGCGGGCTCGTGTGCTCAACAGGCCATTCTTCTTCGCCAAGTGACGATTGTAACGCAACAGAGCGAACATTGGTGCCGCAACGATTGGCAGGATGATAGCAAAGCAACCGTACGCCCATCGCCAGTTCGCCTCGTAGAATCCCTCGGCAGCTTTTGGGCCAGCAAAGGCAGAAATGATGTATGGCGAAGACGTGAATGCATATGCGAGACCTCGATCTCGGAGGGTCGATGTGTCAGCCGTGATAACATCGACACAGAATATGATGCCGGTGAAGCCAATGGTGTAGAAGACCTGACAAAAAGAGTCAGCGAGAGCACTTGTCGTCGCATTAAAAGGGACGTACCTGTGCCGCGCAGTAAGTAGCAATTCCGTTGGACGTGGCTGATAGAACAAGTCCAAGAGTCGCGAATATTGTCATGAACAAGAAGCCAACACTGCGATCAAACAGATTGAGAATCTTGGCCAAGGGCATGTAGGTCGCAGCGCCCATCACGCTAGATACGACTGATATCACCGGGAGAAGCGAATGAGACTCAAAGTCGCTAGTCACATAGGCGGCGATACTGCCTGTGATGTCTGATTGGAAGGCATTGACAAAGTAAAGCAACCACATTCTGCAATGTCCTCGTCAGTCGATCCTTCGCTGAGTATATGACATCGTCTCTTACAGGATGTAGGCTGCGGCAAGAGATGACTTGGTCCATGTCAACGTGATAGCTTCCGCGGCCGTCACACCATCTTGAGCAGCCTCGTTGGGGGTCTCATGGGTCAATGGATGCTCAGTCACTGTCCCAAGAGATTTCAAACTCAGTCGAGCTGCTTGTTCGATGCTTGGCTCGATGCTGTCGTTTCGCTCCAGTGACGTGTTGTCATCAGTAGGCCAGAACTTCTGCCAAACGGACTTTGACATTTCGGTGTCGAGAGCAGATAAAGATATGTTGGAGCAACAGCCATCAGGGCGGATTCATGCTCATTATAGCTTGCTCATCGTACTCCCGCTCTCGCCTATGAGTACTAGACCACATGCACATAATTGTTGCATCGAGTCGTCGAGAGTGCGAGAACGGGGCATATGGCTTGAAAATTCTGATCTGATAAGATCGGCCCGATCGCTACCAGGCGGAATGTGTATACCGAAATGGATGGTTTCGTAACAATCGCCCAGCGAAAAGCTGAAAGGGCCAATTGCTTGCTGAATCTGCGTGCTAGTGGCTTGAAGGATCGAACGCCCAAGTAGGGCTCTGCAAGACAAGCCGAAATTCTCCGAGGAGACAACAGAGCCGACGGCATCGTACCAGAGAGCTCGAGAACGAGGACCGCGTATTTCGTGGTACTCTCAACTTGTCTGGTGAAGACTCAAGAGAGCTCTACGATTTCTGAATGTAAAACAGCGACCTGAGCGGGAAACGAGATTCCTCAAGTAGACTCTGGGCGAACACTCCCGATGAATGGTCGTGTCTGCAATGCTCATCATCGGAATGGGATATGAGCAAGATCAGGAAGATTACGGCTCAGTCGACCATCGGTGTTATGCAAAGTCAGAGTCAAATCAATGAGCTTTACCTGTCCGTCTTGCCCAATGTTGCCAGCACCATCATCCAAGCTGTTCTCTGGCTTATCTTATTGACTCTTCATTTCTTGGGAGATACAATGACATCTCGAGAAGATCGGGACGCCTCGTCATCTTCTGGACTCAAGTGGAGCTTTCTGTAGGTCTCGTCTTGTAGCTCGAGTGTCATATCCGTGACTTGGCTAACAGCGATCCCGTTGGCGGAGTTGATCGCCAGTCCTCTGCGACGCAGCGAATCGTATTCATTTGTGAGGACGCATTCGACCTCGGAGATGCTTGAACTCCAAAGACAGCCAAAGCTTATGATCGGAGCGTGGATCGTGTACATACCACGCCAGCTCGTTATGTACGATCGCATTGCCTGTAGTGATCGACTAATCCTCTTCATAGCATATCATCCGAGGTCATGATATTGAGAGACAGCACAGGCTGTTCACCATAGCCGCAGGAAAGCGATGCCGTGTCAACCTGCCTACGACTTGTATTTTGTGACCATAAGGTCGTGCCCGGTCGAAAATTGTGCCCTTTGCATCTTTGGCAATTGCCATCACAGGTCGACTTCTCTTTCTTCGGGGCGGCGGACCATTGCTCGCGTATGCATCTGAAGGCACACTCGGACGGCTGCGGGCTGCGGGCTGCGGACTGATCACTAGAGCAATTTGCAGTTTCTTGCTGTCTGAGATGAGCTGCAGCCAGTGTCGGGCGAGGAGGATGTCTTTCTAGCCAAGGACCAAGGCGCCGATTCGAGCAATTCCAAAGAACAATGTACCCATGGGGAACGCCGTCTGCGACTGCAGCGCATCCACCGCAATGTCCCTGATATTGTGTACGCGACTGTGTTCGGCGGCAATCACGTACAATAAAATCGAGACCTTGGTCAGGAGTCACGTGGTACGTCGGGTCTGGTCAAACCCTTCGTCCTTTCCTCGGTGTCTTTCAACTGAACCTCAAACACGTCGTTCACGATCAAAGGATGGTGCCCGACTATTCCAGTCTTGATGCCAGTCAAATCCCCGACTTCAGACCTTCAGATCAGTATCGATCAGCACCAATGCCCTTCTTTCGATTCTGTGGATCGCACCGCCTCCAGTACCCACAGAATGTGAACACAAGACCGATCACACCTCTAGGAACGGGCAAGTCCACGAATCTCACGCTTTCGATCATGCTAAGACAGTTCTGTCTGCCGGCCACGGCTTTCATGTTTGGGCGACTACATGCGAGAAATCCCGCCAGGACTGGGTACTTGGTCATTTGCTCGGCAAACGTGTCCAATGCCTGAATGATACTGCATAATTCCTTGGCCTCATATACCAATCACGCGCTATACACACCAGACATCCCCTAGCACACAGCACACTTGGAGACTATCGTGGAAACCATTCCTACGCGCCCATGCGGTATGGCATGTTCTCGATCTTACAGCCATTCCAGTTTCCCAGAAACGGTGGGCGTAGCCGCTACTTGATCTCCTGAAAGTCCTACCGGGGTGGAAAGATGTCTACGGCTATTTCTGCGTATGGTCCTTACGAGAATGTTCTAAAATACTGATATCGGACTGTGCGAGGATAGCAATGTCCATGCGTCAATCCGAAGATCTTCAACTTGTGGACAAATGGTTCCTGGTGCATAACGTCCAACACGGACGACACCAAGCCTCACGAGCTTACATTTTTGGTCGAAATACTTTACTCGGGCCTGCGAGATCTTCGGAAAGCACATCGATTACTGGCCGGCAGGGAACCATTCGCAATGCTAATGGCCACGATCTGGAAATGTCTTGTCATATCATGTTCAATTATCGGCTTCGTTTTTGGTATGTTGAGAGGCACCGAACCCGCTCACGTGGCATCAATCCAAGCACATGCCTGCATGGTACTGAAACTACTGCCCATCGCCGCGCGGGAGAAATGGTGTCATGTGGGAGCCGCTCAACCCCCGAAACCTTGGCAACTCAAACACACGAGCTGACACTTCCACTCATTGTCCCCAGAATCGTTCTCTTCCAATAGACTCAATTCTCCACCTCATTATCCACCCAACATCGAGAGACATGCGCACCACTGCGCCGTCCTGCCCAACTTCTTGTTTCTCTGGGCCTTTGCATCGTTCTGCTGGCCTGCCGGCGGTGGCCCGTAATAGGCTTGTTGTGGAGGTGCATATGGTTGGCCTGCTGGTTGGCCATTTGAGTATGCTGGCTGACTGTACGCTGGGTTTCCCTTGTCCATAATGACTTGCAAGGAGTGATTGTGTGTTATGGAGATGTGTCGCTGTGGCAGTGGTTGTGGGTGAAATTTAGGAACTTGAATGTTGTGAGTCAATCGCCCGGGGACTATGCTGCATATATGATTTCATCTACATGTGCTACGACGCAGGCTGCAGTTGAATTGCGGGATTTTCAGGCCACAGGATTATATGAACAGCCAATGACCACATAGCGATCCTCGAAGGAGCTGTGCAGGATGTGCTATGTTCGTAGGATGAACAGGGTTGCCGTTAGGGAGTGTTGGAGTTCAGGTCAAGCGGCACAGTATGATCGCCATTCCACTGCCTTGATAGGTAAGGTTGCGAAGCTATCCATAGTGCAGTCCATCCTTCGCTCGTCATACCATCCTTCGTTGTTTCTGCATCCAACTCTAAGCTTCAGACACAGCAATCCTGCTCTGTTAGGGCACAGCCCTACGTAACATCGCATTTCTGCATGAGCTTACAGCCAAACAAATACACACGATCGGGAAACGGCACCGCAGAGTTGAGCTTTTGGAGACGATTTGCAGCTCTAATGCACGTTGCAGCACCGGTATGGACTGGAATTGGCCAAGCTTCCCCCAATGTTACTTCGTATTGCTTATCGTCACTTGGCTTTGCTTAGCTGCTCGCAAGCTTCCTTTCCGAGTCAAGTACCCACAGTAACATCGGCAGCAGTTCCTCTTTCAAGGTCAAGCGAGCAAGAATTGCGGTACAGGATTTGCGGCACAGGGCGTGAGCTGCGATCAGAAGATTCTTGACAAAACGTGGCTCCAACGTGGCTCGAAGGCAGAGATCCCAGATCAAGATTCTTAGTGTTGACGAAGCGAACATGTCAACATCAGAGCTAGATGTTCCTGTCTCGCGATGCGAGGTTCTTGCTAAGGTGGAACAAGAATATCTGCGGTCAACACCTGCGAAGACACAGATGATCATTGAGGTAAGCACCCAAACTTTCGGAGTCCCCGTTTCAAATACCTTTCCACTCATGCAATAGCTCAGGGCGGAGGATGCAGTTTGATCCTTCAAGCTGGAAAGAGATTTCCTTTGAGATAAATGATGAGATCTCTTCCAAGACCAAGAGCCGTAGTGCTTCCCATAACCAGCGATCATGGAACAGGACGATCATGCTTCGACTTTGACACCCAGCAATGACCAGTGCTCGATCTACACCCTTCCGTACGAACAACTACCACTTCGATCGCCTTTGGCCCGGACCAACGATCATGAGGCATCATCGCTGAGCTCACACCTCACAAGCCGGCAAGGAGTGATTCAATCTCCTACTCAAGACAGTACTATCTCATCACAGCATTGCTCGAGCTTCTGTGTGCCTGGTGCCTACAACTACGGGACGGCAGCCTCGCAACATGGTCAAGCTGCAGATCGACTCAGACGGGACTCAAGGATCGGCTCTCACGATGATTACCCTTCACCGATGGCAGAGGAAAACGAACGGCAACGACATAAGGGTGGATTGAGCTGGGCGATTGGACATGAGAACGAAGAGCCAATTCGATGTTTCGAGCATGGTTGCAATGGACGCACGTTCTCGAACAAGGACAATTACAAACGGCATATTCGGGAGCAGCAGAACCTTACCAAAGTACAGTGTCCTTTCTGTAACAGAGACTTTAGTCGCAAAAACAACTTGGATAGCCATCTGAAGAAGGGAAGGTGTAAGATCATGATAGCATCGATGGAATGGGATAGGGGGCTGATCTAGGTATCAGGATAATCAGGATGGGATTGATTGAATGAGATTGTTTGAGCACTGGGATTTCACGCTTGCTTGACGGTCATAAGGTTGTCAACACAAGGGCTATGAACGAGCATCAAGGCAACTACCAATTCCCAGATAGATGCCATTTGAAACATAAATTTTCGATCTGGAATAGATCGACTCGCCTGTGATGAGGTTATGTTTGCTGATCATTTGTCGATGACGACGTAGTCGAGTATCAGACTAAATCGAACTTCCGTCATGAAGGTGTCACAGTCTTGACCATCTTGGATGTTGGAAGCCAGGCGGATTCCGATGAACAGATCCCGTCTCCGTTTGTCATGGATACTGCTGTCTGAGGAGCCGTAGGGTTGACGTTAGTTGCGCGATTTAGGGAACGCAGAAAGGATTCTGGTGGCATGATGCACAGACGTATAGTGGAGCACTGAATTCGAAGCTTGGAATCCTTCACTCACTTAGCTTCCCAATTCGGACCAACGCTTCTCCACAATTGAGCTTTCGGAGAAACCTAAATCCGAAATCTCGTATCGATGACATTACAACACCGATCCAAGTTGCCTATGGATGCATGTGCATTATCCGCTCAGAAAGTAGATCTTCCTATCTATGTAGTGGTTTAGATCGTAAGGTTTGTGGGAAGCCTCGATAGGATTGAGCTCAGTTCTGGACATTCCAAGACATGCTATCAAGACACGCGGTCAGCAATGTTTGAATGCGCGTGAGAGCATGTCAAGAACGTGCGTACCACGTGGATTTGAAAGCTCCACTAGATTGATTCTAAAGACCCACACCAACAACCGCACGCAGTGACCAATTGCGGCAATCGATGGAGCACAACCAACTCATAGCGAAGGATGGTCGAAGGCACAGGATCTAGAGCGAAGGATAGCGACGGATGAGGGGAAAGGATGGTCACGACGGATGAGGTTGAAGGATGGAGACGAAGAATAGTGGACTTGAGTTGACCAAACGAACATGTTCGAGAGACGAAGGACGAGACAGAAACACATATATAATCAGTGCTCTTCGTCCCCATCAGACACTCATCCAAACAGCAATTCAGTACTCCTTCATCCACAACTACCAAACACCAAACACAACTTCAAACTCCAAACAACCAATCGCAAAAATGCAGTTCTCCGCCATCGTCGTTGCTGCCTTCGCGGCCATCGCCTACGCCTCTCCAGCCGAGGTGCGCTCCACTCGTGAGGCAGGACAGGTCGACATCAGCCTGCCACCAGGCTGCACCAAGGCCGACCTCGCTAGTATGTAAGACCGGATCTGCCAAAAGCAACAGGAGCTTACAAGTGCAACAGAGTGCGCGATCCACTTGATCGGTACCACCGCCTCCTGCGGAGCTGCCGTCATCATGGGTGAGCATTAATGAGTGGTAATCTCAGAGACGACAACTGACTCCCATTTTCAGCTGGCGTCGACCCTGCTGCCGACCTTGCCTGCATTGGCTCTGCTGCTGGCACCGCTGCCGGAATTGATGACTGCAAGAGCTGCATTGTAAGTTGTCCTTTGTGTACTGTTACAAACCATCTCTGACTAGATGTCCCGTCATTAGCCTAAGAAGACCGAGGCCAAGCAGGATGTCAAGCGCGAAGTCCGCGAGGAGGGACAGGTTGACATTACTCTGCCTCCAGGCTGCACCAAGAAGGACCTTACCGGTAAGAACATATCCTCGAACGTCCATTTCATCTTGCTGACGATGCCCGCAGAATGTGCCCTTCACTTGGTTGCCACCGGTGGCTCTTGCGGCGCGGCTGTCATCATGGCTGGTGCCGACCCTGGTACGTATCTTGAGATCATCTCTACTGATGTGGAACAATTGCTGACTTCTATCTTTAATTCCAGCCGCCGACCTCGCCTGTATTGCCGCCGCCGGAAGCACCGCCGACAAGTTCGACGAATGCAAGGACTGCATTGTAAGTTGTCGCCTGTGTACCAACACAAATCAGAGCTGACTAGAGACCGGTTGTTAGCCCAAGAAGACCCTCACCAACGCCTAGATTGCTGTTCTGTAGTCGAGGATCGACTCGGAGGATCAAATCACCATCATGGAAATCTTTCATGCAAATCTCTGGGATGGATTGATAGTTTCTTTGCTGCTTTAGAATGCTTGCTTGGTAGTCTTCGTGGTGGAAATCGGTCGTTGAATCAGTTATAGAAGCGTAGATGGTCTTTAGATGAATTATGAAAAGGGGATGATTTGCTGAGATCTTTTTTTATTGAAGGAGTCCTTACTATCTCGTGTCTCATTCTTTCCATCGCCTCGGACAGCACTGACTGGGACTAAAATCCTAGGCATCGCCATCATGCTTCGCTCCGATATTACAATGCCTCCAGGGGAACATGCTTTCTTCCATTGTTGAGAGGGCAGGAGCTATCTCGTATCACTTGGCATCCAGATTTCCAGTTTTGACTGGACCCGGCGACTCTGTGGAGGGACTTTGGCTCGTCGTTGTTGATCGAAGACAGGAAGAAGTCCTCGCCCGTCAGGAGAAGTTGACACCCTGACCCGATCTCGGTCCGGGTTGATGCCGAAGCCGGAGCTTAGGTAGCAGGAGGTCACCAGCATGACTTGACATCGCTCGTTCTTCCTATCATCAAATCTTTCCAACGCATTCCCAAACTGTGGCGAGTGGATCATGCCATCCCAAGACGAGTGATGAGGTCCATGATGAGCACCGATGCCACATCCATTTCGAGCTCTCAGCTCGCCTCGCCACGCTGCAGTACTTCCTCTTGGGTTAACATGAAGGTTTTCCCGTCCGCAGATCTGGCTCGTTTTCAGACAAGACCCAGCCCTCCTTTTCCTTTTCCTGGGCCTTGGTCTGTTGCACCATAAGCGAGAACTTTCAGACCAAGGTTGAAAAACCTGGAGCAGATTCTCACCACCCCAACCCTAACCCTAACATTACATCCCGTCCCTTCCAGATGATGAATACGCCTGCGCACATTGACATGCTTTGGTGACCCAACATAACAGACAACTACAAGACTTACGCATCGCTGCTCTCCTGAGAGTGATCGATTGCAATTTGATTTCCACAACAACCTTGCAGAGTACTTCTACACGGCAGACGGATCAGCCCCTTTCCGGTCTCAATTCTTCTAGGGGCACTTCTTACGTATGCTCCTTCGATACGAACAGGAGACAACTTCTCCGCGAAACCCTACTAGACTCATACGATAGTCTCTTCGACCTATCTCTTTGAAAACTTATCGGTAGGTAGGGGGCCTATAGTTAGCATATAATAACTCGTACTAGCGTCTATTTAATCACACGCTTAATAGGGCGTTTCATACCTATACGGCCCCCCTACTCTAATAAATAATTAGCGTAAACTATATTAAATTTAAACCTTATATACGTAAATAGTAGTAAAGCGTATATAATAGTACTAATACTATAGAATTTAACGACAATACGAGTAATAGTTCTAATAAGGATATAGAGTTTAAAATTAACGACGCTTTTAAAGCGATTAATCGTAAAATAGCCCGTAGTAGGGCTATTATAGAGTTCGATCGTAGAGTAACTATTAAAGCTCTTAATAAGAATAAGGTTGTTACTACTTAACTAGAGCCGGAGGTTATT
>MWSQ01003839.1:0-39037 GCA_002116395.1 Ramularia endophylla | reverse complement strand
TAAGTAGAACGAACTCGAAGACGCTCTTATAGTTACTAGGAGACTAGGCGGTAACTAGACGGATAGCGCCCTCCTTCGTAAACTTAACGATATAGAAGACGTCCTCCGTAAAGTCGGCAAAGTTAAAGACCGCTATAAGGAGGAGCGCGATATAGCCCGCTCCGAACTTAAGGTAACCGCCGATAAGCTAAAAGGCGTTACGGTCTAATTTATCCTCGCCTAGGACCTCTACCTAGTCGTAGGACACTATAGTACTATATAGGACCTATTCCTAGACACTAAAGGTATCGGACTTACTACTAATAAGGCATTTTATACTAATACTAACTAGCTTAATGCCTTACTAGCGGAGCTTAGACAAGAGCTACTTTACGATCTTCGTATCTTAAAGAACGTAATACTACCCGTAAGTATAGTTAACCCGGAGCTCTCTTAGTTCCTAGACGACTCCGACGACGAACTAGTTGCTCTAATACGTATAGTTCGCGTACTACTTAATGATCTTAGCACTCGTAAGATTACCCCGTATACGTAGAAGATAGCGAAAGGTATATAGACCTCCGCCGGCGCTATACTAGCTAAGAAGGCTACCTTTATAACTACACCTTTTAACGAACTACTAAAGTAGTAGAAGAAGTAGAAGGAATAGGACTAGTAGCGTCCTAACCTCCGTAGCGGCTAATCCTCTCTAGAGGACTCTAGTTTATCTTCTAAGTCGTCCGATTCTAAGGATAGCCGCTCGCGTCGCTATTCTAAGTATAATAAGAAGAAGAAGCGTCGCTTACGCTTAGAGTCGTACTCTCGCTTACGCTCTTATTCGCGTCGACGTAAGCGTAATCTATTCGAGGCTCCGAAACCTTTTATAGGAGATCCTAAGAAGGATCTACTCCCTTATAAGGAGTAGGCCGTAAAGTAGAAACTCTTCCTTCGCGGTAAGGACAAGCGTAACCGCTTAGCCCTTACCTTTAATAATACGACCTCTTATACGTATAACACGTTATTATACGACTTTATAGAGAACCGGTTTCGTACCGTAGATAACCTATTTACTAAGATAGACGATAACTATACTAACCGGTACGAAACCTAGCGGAAGCGGACCGAATTCCTATCGCTAGTATAAGGATTAAAGGAGGGTTTTAACGACTTTTAGAATCGCTTCTCTTTATTCCGCCCGTACCTCTCTCCCCTTATTCGTAATAATAAGGAAGCCTTACTAGAAGTACTACGCGACTGTCTTAATACGACGTACCGCGCGGATATTTACGGTAAGGATTTCGATACCGTCGAGGAATTAGTCGCTTACCTCCGTAAGTATATCCGCGAGGGGATAGTTACGAGAGTTATACTAGCCGGTCCTAGTAGCCGCGTACCTACCGGTATAGGTACTAGTATAAACACCGGAGCCGGTACCGACGCTAGTACTACGGCTAGCGCGGGTACGCGTATAAGGATATCGACGCTAGAGAAGACGAATACCTCTATCCCTAAGGACTACGACTAGAAGGCTCTAGCTCTTAGTAAGGAATAGGTACCTCTTATAGTAGCGGAGTTTAAGGCTCGAATATACTACTTTACTTATCGATAAGAGGGACATAGCCGCTTTAATAATAAGAAGTACCTATAGGCTCCGTATCGCTAGAGTAAGGCTAAGAAGAAGTCGAGGAAGCCGCTTAAGACGAGCGCTCTCGCTATTACCGAGTACGGTAAACCGGCGGGAAACTAAAGAGCCCTACCCCTATATATAAGGGATAGGGCGTAGATTTATATCTACCCTCTCGTATAACCGTAGGAAAAGACCCTCTTATTAGACCTACGGTACTCGACGCTACGGCGCCGCCCTTTATAATTCTAGCGAAGGGCTCGTATATAGTCGTAGTTAAACCTCTACCGAAGTTAGCTAAATAGCCGCTAACTATAATATACGAGATGCCGACGGTAGTAACGCTCTCGGTTATAGCTACTATAGAACGCCCCCCGATCTTACGATACTTTATTATTACGGCTATAATAGACGGTAAGCTAGTACGTTGTCTCGTCGATAATGCCTATACCTCTAACTACGTATACGAACGCTAGATAAAGAGGAATCTACGCCTCCGTCGGTCTAAACTATTATAATCGGTAGCTATACTTAGTTTTAACGATAGTATCGGTAGATAAGTTACCTAGGTAGCGTACGTCTCGGACGTTAACATTAATAGCTATAGAGAAACGGGCCTTAACGCTTAGATTACGGACATCGGATTATACGACTTTATCCTTAGCCTACCTTAGCTCGAACAATAAGGATTAACGTATAACATCGCCGACCGTACCCTTACGTTCGCGGACGGTATATCCGTACGCTACGAGATACTCCGTAGCGCGTTACCTATACTACGGATAGTATAGGATTATCTAGTATAGACTAATAGACCGCTACTATAGGTAAACGTAGTTAGTATTAGAGAAGCCTACGAGGACCCGGATTTCATCGAGGACGGCTACCTTATATAGGAAACGACGTACGAGGATAAAGTAATAGCTCTTTATAACGTTAGCCTTTATATTACCGCCCTTAGTTAAGAAGACATCGATAAGTACATAAAAGGGAAGCTAGTTATCGACGACGAGCTTACCGAAGAACTACTCCTAGAAGAACTTAAGGACCTAGCTTATTACTTTAGCTAGTAGTCTACTACTAATCTACTACTATACCGCGAAGGAGTAGACTTAGTAATTAACTTCGAGCCTATAGCACTAATGCCCTTTAAGCGCCTATATCTAATAGGTAGCCGTAAGCTTAAAGTAATTAAGAAACATATTAACGACGAGTAAGGTAAAGGTAAGATTTGTCCGTCTAAATCCCGTATAGCGTCGCTAGTTATAATTACCTATAAACTAGGAGGTAGACTACGTATCTACGTCGACTATAGAGCGGTAAATGTAATCACGATTAAGAATAGGTATCTAATCCCTTAGATCCGTAAGACGCTTACCTACTTCGGTAACGCGACGATGTTTACCGTACTAGATATTATTATAGCTTTTAATATACTCCGAATTAAGGAGGGCAACGAGTAGAAAATAGCTTTTACTACTAGGTACGGTACATACGAGTATCTAGTAGTCTCCTTTAGCCTATATAATATACTAGTAGCGTTCTAAGGATACATTAATAAAGCCCTCTTCGACTTTCTCGACGATAGAGCCTTAGCGTATCTTAACGATGTTATAGTATATACGGGTAAGGATAGAAAAGAGTAGGCTATATACGTCCGAAAGGTGATCTAGCGCCTCTATAAACACGGATTACCGATTAATCTCTTAAAGTATAAGTTCTTTGTTAAGGAGATTAAGTATCTCGGTATTATTATCGTCGTAGGAGTTAGTATTAAGATAGACCTAGAGAAGGTCTAGGCTATCTAAGATTAGGCTATACCGTAGAACGTTAAGGACGTCCTTATATTCCTAGGGCTATATAATTTCTACCGCCGTTTTATCGAAGCGTTTAGTAGTATAGCTTTCCCCCTTACGGCTATTACGAAGGGTAGTAATAAGCCGAAGGGCGAGAGGCCGAAGTTTAAATAGACAGCCGACTACTAAATAGCCTTCGACGTTTTAAAGCGTACCTTTATAATAGCGCCTATTCTCCGCTACTATAATCCTAACCTCCTTTATATAGTAGAGGCGGACTCCTCTAACACCGTAATAGGCGGCTAGCTCTATTAACCTAACGAGAACGGAGTCCTTTACCCTATTACATTCTACTCTAAGAAGATAATTCTAGCTAAGTATAATTACGAAATTTACGATAAGGAGCTAATAGCTATTATTAGAGCTTTTAAGGAATAGAGACCTAAGCTAATAGGTACTACGGATCTAGTAAAAGTCGTTACGGACTATAAGGGCCTTAAAACGTTTATGTCTATAAAGTAACTTAACCGTCGACAAGTAAGATAGGCTAAGTTCCTCGCTAGATTTAACTTTACTATCTCCTATAGACCTAGTAGCTAGAACGGTATAGCCGATGTACTATCTTGTCGCTCGTAGGATATTAATAGTAATAGAGCCGCGGACATCGATTTTCGCTAGTAGGTAATCCTTAAGCCGTATAACCTATTACTAGAGGTTTAGAGCTATCTCGTTCGTACTAAGTTAGTCTAGGATTATTATAAAGTACCTTCGGTCGCTTACCTATCTCTCTCCGAGCCCTCGACTATAGCTTACCGATAGTACTTACTCGCGCTAGCGGTACTCGAGCTAATCGACAAAGTAGAGACGATTACGCCGGTTACGCTCCGTAGCGCCGTAAGAGAACGACTAGTAATACTAGCCGTCCCTAAAGGGGGTAGGGTCTAGTTACTACCGACGGTAGAGGACGTTCTAGACGAGGGCGAGCTAGCTATAGTAACTCTAGCCGTAGCCGTAGACGAGCCTACTACGGACGCGGAGGAATTAAGGGAAGGATACGTAGCGGATAAAGTTACTATCGGTATCCTCTACGCTCTCTAATACTACGAGGACCGTATTATAACGCGGCTAGACACTCGTATTTCTATCGACGAGTACTTACTAGACGAGCTCGGTACGATTCGCGTTCGGAACCGATTATATGTTCTAGACTCTAAAAATTAAGTACTTCGAGTACGTATTATAAGGGATTACTATAACCTTCCGCTCGCTAGACATCCTAGCCGAGAAAAGATATACGTACTTCTATACCGGGACTTCTTCTAGCCTAGTATAGTAGCCGACGTTCGCCGGTACTATAAAGCCTATTATACCTATAGCCGGAACAAGAGCTAGTATAATATATATTAAGAAGGTCTACGATAGCTAAGGCTACTAAAAGGAGCTTATATAGAAGTTACTATCGATTACGTTATCGAACTACCTACGAGTAAGAGCTTAGATAATAGCGTTACCTATACGAACGCCCTTACGCTTACTTACCGTTTAACTAAGAGGAAGCATTATATACCCGTTAAGGATCTCTTAGCCGCTACGGCCGCGGACGCGATCCTCCGCTACGTAGTTAAGGACTAGGGCCTTTTTAATGTTTACTATAGCGATAGAGGTACGTAGTAGACTAGTAACTTTTAGAAACGCCTCTTATAGAGGCTCGGCATTAAGTAACGTCTTTTAATAGCGTTCTATCCGTAAACTAACGGCTAATCCGAGAATACTAATAAGGGTATAGAATAGTACCTCCGCGCCTACGTTAACTACGTATAAGACGACTAGGTTAACTAGCTTCCTATAGCGGAGTTTACTACTAATAATAGCGGTAGTAACGCCCTTAGAGGCGTTACTCCGTTTTTCGCGACCTTAGGCCGTAATCTAAGGATATACGTACTTCTAGTATAGGCCTTAGCGGTCGGTCCCGCCCGCGTACTCTAGCTTTCTATAGACGAATTTGCGCGTTAGATAGAAGAACTTTATTAATACTATCGTAAACAGCTCTAGTTTATATAGGGCCGATACGATAAAGCCGTTACGTAACGAAGGCTAGCGATACGTTACGCCGTTAGCGACTAGGTTTAGCTCGATACGCGTAATATTCTTATACGAAGACCCTATAAGAAACTTGATTATAAGAATAGCGGCCTATTTACGATTCTCGTAGTTATCGTACTAGATATATATCGCCTTAAACTATCTATATCTATAGAAATCTACCCTGTTTTCTACGCGAATCTACTACGCCTAGCTACTACGGCCGAACCGTTTCCGAACTAGTAAGATACCGAGCGCCGTACGCTAGAAGTTAATAGATAAGAAAGACTTAGATAGGAATTAGATAAGATTGTCGATAGTAAGTAGACTAGTAGTCGCTATAGGGACATTAAGTACACTATCCGCTAGGTTAGAGGTACGATTACTACTAAGAAATATAGTAAACTTAGTAACTCTACTAAGGAAGCTATCGCTAACTTCTACTACTATAATCCGAATATAGATAGTCCGTTAGATAGTTAGATACCGGAGGATAGATAGATACCGCCGCCGGTACGTAATAAGGCCGCTTAGCCTCGTACTCGCCGTCGTACTCGCGCGTACGCCGCCGCTAATAGCGCTACCTCTTACTAATACGGGTTGAAACTCTACCTACGTTCTACCGTAACGGCCCTACCGTAGCGCCCTCGTTAAGAGTAGCGGGTATAGGTACCGGGCGTAACTCGCTCTTAGTACTATATACCTTAGGCTCGGTTAAAGTATACTACTATACTCGGTATCGTTACTAACGCCTACCTCGTATAACTTATATTGCTTCTTTATTACTTTGTTACTACGCTCGCCGGCGCTTACGCTAGAGAGGGGGGGGGAGTAATGTTACGGGACAGCCTTTAGCCTCCGCTCTACTACTAACTGTTCTACTAAGTTAGCTAGCTTTTACTATACTTCCGTCTCGCTTCTCGAGACTTCTTCCTTCCTTAGTATTAGTTCTAAATTTAATACGCTTATCTACGTTCGTCTTATAGTCGCCTATATTAAGAATAGCCGTCTATTATTAACAACCTCTATCTACCTAGTATAGAAGGTAGACAATAGACGTTATAGTGTATTAACTATTCTAAACCATTGTCTATATTACTCTAGCCGTTAAAAGTGATTATAAGGTAAGCTTTTTAGTAGGGGAATCGATAAATAAACTCTATTAATAGGGCCTAAGTAACCTACTTAGCCTTTAAAATCACGTACGGAGGTACATACTTAGGCTTAGTAGTTATATACTTAATTACTATTATCTAGTTACGGTCTCTAGGTAAGGTTAAAAGCGACTATAGTTATTAGCGTCTATAAACAGCCTTATAAACACGGTCTATAACGCCTAGTATATAGCTAGTTTCGTCTATATTAGTAATATCGTCGTTATAAATGTCTAGTTCCTTTACTATCCTATCTAAAAGCTCGAACTAGTCCTTAATAAGCTATAGATTATCTTATACCTTCCGCCGGTTAGTATCTATTACCTTAACCTACTTTATCTCTAGATCCTTATGTTATCTAATAAAGTTTATAGGCTAATTAATACTAAGTAGAACATACGTACGTTCGTTATAGTTAGGTTACATTATAAGGAGTTATTCTACCTATAACCTAACTATATCGTATACTAGAGGGAACCCTATATTAATTATCCTATCGATATATAAGGTTATTATACTCTCTAAGTGTCTAGTAAGGCGGCGCTCGTGTTAGTAAGCCGTTATACGGTCTTAGTAGAGGCCGTTAACGCGTTCGTTAAAGGTAGAATACGGTATACTAAAGTTAAGTATATATTAGCTCTTTTTCTTCTATTTACCGTCCCTCTACTACGCTATTACCCGCTATATATAGGCTTCCCTCTCTTATTATAACATAGCCTTCTATAATGAGTAGTCTAGTATCGTAATAGGGCGTAGATTAGTAGTACGCTAATAGTATTTAACGATTAAGGAGGATTATAAGTATTTATCTAAAGTCTAAAAAACTCTAACGGGAATAGCCGTACTAGTAAAAGCTATAGATTTAATAGTATTTAATTACTTATTTAGTTAGCTTAACAAACTAACGACTTCTATCAAACACGACTTCTCCCTTATACACGTTAGATGATAAAACCGAATGTGTGGTCTTCTGATGATGGTTGGAAAGGACGGGAAGGCAGAAGACGTGGGACTGTGGGAGAAGCGTGGACTACGTCGGGTGTAGCTTCCTAATGTAGAGTAGCACGTGCTTTTCTGCGAGGTTGCGAGGGTGCAGTTCCAACCTCAGCTGTTCTGTTTCTGGGTCACGCTGTCACATCTCCTGCTGAAACTACTGTGACAACCTCCACGCCGTGTATGCGCCCCAGTTCAAGCCGAGTACATACTGGCTGCTGTGGATCGGCGCGACATTTCAGGAAAGTGGCCACAATACCGTATGTGGCCAGTCGGACGCAGCAGCATCCCAGCGTGCCCTATCGCTAAAGAATCGCGTGTAGACTTTGGTCTTGCCACTGCCTTGCCCTCTTATGCAGCCTGGATTAGAAGCCATTGACATTCGAAATGTGCTCTCAGCAGTACCGACCGCTTTTGAGGAAGCTTGCTAATCTCTGTTACAATACGCCTACTTAGCGCAGCTGAAGCAGACCGAGATGCTGCTATTGCCAGTCCCACGCCGGTTCAGTCTACATCAGCCAGTCCAATTCTACCTTGGTACATAGTGAGGGCCAGAGGCTGTTCGAACTCCACTTGAACGAGTTCTCTGTGATGGTCTCCCCCAACGAACAAGCGCGGAACACGCCCAAAGAAGCAAAGACCTGTATTCGAAGTTCGCATCCGAAACTGCGCTGCGCCGACATCTTCATTTGCTGATTGTTGCAGTCAGAATGAGGGCGAAGGGCGAAGATTTCAGGTATGAGATGCAATGGTTACTTGAGAGAACAACCGCTGGGGACGTCCGCAATACCTCTAGCCTTTCAGGAAAGCCCGCAACAGTTCAAAGATTCTTTGGTCCGGATTGAACGAAGCTATCTAAATGCCCTCCGATGCCCGCCATCTAGGGTCACCTGACATGTGCCGAGTTAGAGGGCTCAAATCCCCGGGATCTAGAGCACTACACTGGTGCGAATAAAAACGCTGGGACTTCAGCTCGTCGGCATGCGTTCTGATAGGCAATGACTGAGCCAGACATCAGTACCGCCGCCGCCTAGTTCGGTATGGATGCCTGTCGGAGTCACGTTGCACTTCTTGCAAAAACTGCAGGGTTTCGACAGAAGCAAGCCTAAAATCTTAGGATTATTCAGCCACGCAGATTTCAATGACCTTCTTGCCAAGATGGGTCCAACGAGAGATGTTTTTGTATCACATTGGAGACGGCTGATTTGAAGACTCGAAGAGAGAATGATGGTGGCAACTTCTACACGGTAGGATCGGGCGTCTTGCTCGAAGATTGAACCAGCTCGAGAGTTGCAGCTCGATGCAGCTCATATCCGCGAACACTTTCTCTTGAAAAGACGATGATACAGATGCTCAGCATTTATGTTCGTATCACGAGTCTGGATTCATGGAACTCTGAAGCAGGGCTGTCGATATGAGGATCTCCCCATGAGAACTTCGTTCCTCAAATCAAGTCGATCGAGCACGCTCTCTCTCGATGGAGATGATGTCTTTTGAGGCACCAGAAGCCTTTGGACTTGCACGGATGCCGGCCAAAAGGTAGAGATGCCCAAACAACAGAGTGCTGGAATTACACAATCATCGTATCTACAGCTCTGCTCTGACGATGTACGGACCATCTGTTCATGATACGCAAACATTTGCGCTGGAAATACAATATTCGACTTTTCACGATAGTCCTTTGGCATGCGATCCAGGTCCCAGGATTGTGCTATTGGCGAAGTTACTCGAAGAGGGCAGCAGCATGAATAAGATGCACTTGTTGACCAGACGTCTAGATCTTTCACCACGCCGATTCTACATGAGTTTTCATTTGACACAGCTGTATACGCTCTTTACATAAGAAGTAACGCCGCCATACAGCCGCCGCTACAGTGAAACTCGACTCATTCGGGCTTTGAGGCATTGCTTCGCCGCGTCAAACAGATTCGATCTTGCTCTGTTTGTTGCAATTACATCCGTTGGATCTGGACAGTTGTCGCGGAGTAAAAGGTGGGATGTTGCCGGTTGTTACCTGACGGGAGGCATCCCAGACGAAGATGTGGAAAGTTCGAGAGTGATCGACGCTCAGTTACTCCTGACGAAATTATGACGTGAATTGACCGGCCCTTCTTGACACAATTAAATCAGAACCTTCGACCACGCGCTGCAGGTACATTTCTTCACACAACAACTTGAGAGTTTTTTTCTATACAACACTCACGAGACCTCTTTCCACAAACGATCTCAAATCTCTCAGACCCGTACGTTATCGAGAAGATTCCTGTGGAGTCCTTCCGATCCCATGCTGACATTCAATGGCTAGCCGCAACACACCCCAACAATGTCAGGCACCGAGGAAACTTTCCACTTGACCAAGGAGGACGTTCGCAAGATTGAGCAGCGTGAGGGAAAGGCACACGGTGGAGACATTCCTGGTGACAGCAATGCTGCCGGTCTTCAGGTAAGCTCATGTCTTTGAGACAATGTATTTCTCAATCTTTATCTGACAACTTGACAGTCCATTGTCGACTCAGCAGATAAGAACAAGTCTGAGGTCATCTCTGAGCGTCAAGCAAACCTTCCTCTTCCTGACCAGCCACCAAACGCCTCCGACTTCAATTCGTCCGATGCTCGCACCGTGAACGTTGGCTCTGGCGGCATATCCGGTGGATCAGACGGTGCTCTTCGTGACCCGGCTACTGGTGGATCCTACCCTGTCGGCAGAGAGGCAGCTGACGGTAGCCTGCCCAACGATGCCGTGGCTCAGGGAAGCAAAAACAAATCTGGTTTGGCGGACACGACGAACGCCGACAAGGGTTATCCACACCAGAGCGACCCCACTAGCAAGTGAGAGATTTGAGAATTGTTAAAAGAGCTATGAGAGCATGATCACGACATTGCTGCATGAAAAGTCATCAGTACGCCGCCCAAGAGTGGCAGGCGTTAACAATAGAGATTACCAGTAGCTCAAAGTGAGCCAGAGTTGAGAGCAATGCACGCTTTCCTCCATTGCTGTTGTTTTTTCGACCATAGAAAGTACTCGATCGCCGTCTCGAACGTAGGCTACTTCATCCAATGTATGTACGACCTCTCCACGCATCGGAAGTGAGTCCTGACCAGTTTGAATGTGTTGCCTTGCGTTGTCCTCTCCGTTTGATTGGCTGCATGCCCTGCTAACCTGTGGGCCTCTGGACGTCGCATTCTCTTCCGATGCGTCGAGAGGCTGTATCGGGCCTTGTGTGCGGCAAGGAAAAAGTTGCTGATGGCTACTACCCCGAACATCGATGTTGAAGCCTATTTCACAACCAATGTCCTCATTCCTGCTGACAACTACTTGCGTGCTCTGTTTCAGATGTGATTCCTCAAGGCCGACCCTGTGAAAGTGCTAGCAAGCTCTCGCTTTACATGTAAGAAGAAAGCGTCGATAGTGCTGATTTCTGACAATGGCAAAAGGGCAGCTTGGCCCCAAGAGAGGTCTGACTTGTAGTATAAACATCGCACAGTCTCTAGTCAATGCTCAGCATATCAAGACGTTGTACGAGTCATGCTCGTGCCCTTGTTGCCTATAATACCTCATCGGGAGCGGGGCGGGGCTGCGAAGTACCTTAGTGGGGTTCCGTTTCGCCATGCATGTGAAAGACGGTTACGTCACTGGCGGAATCTTGTCAACATCATTGCGACCTCCAGCTCTTGGAGCTCCACAGACATTGCTTACATGTACGTCTGGATATTCCGAACATCTCCTTCCACACTACCACAGCACCTCAAGAATTACCATTATCATGTCTTACGCTCCAAGAAATGAGGTAACATTCAGGCCAAGAAGCTCTCCCTCCATCAAGCTAATACCATTCCACAGACCGAGTACCAGCGCTCCTCCAACTCGGACTACGAGTCCAAGAGCGAGAACCCAGGCGTCGTAGCCTCCGACTCCCTCGCGGCAGAATCCGTTCAACAAGGTGGTTCTTTCGGAGGCAATGGCCCAACATCATACGACAACAAAGCCAGCAACCAAGACATCGCCTCCGCAACTCGTCTAGACCCTGCTCCAGACGCAGAAGCCCGTGCTGCCAGTGAGGAATGGTCCGAGACCTCCCAGTTAAACGCCGGGAGAAATCTGGCCTACAATGAGTCCGGAAGAGGACCAACGTACAACATTCCAAAAAGCACTGATGGGGTCGACCCTCCTCAACCAAAGGGAAGGAACCTGCAAGAGGGTGGCTTTGCCGCTTCAGAGTCGAACCCGAGCTTTTCGACTGATATTGGAGGCAAGAGAGATCCTGGTCGCGAAGCTTTGGGACAGTTTCAAACGTCGAACGAGTCTGCTGCTGGTGGAGCCGGTCCCAGGCAAGGTGGCATCACCAACGATGGACAATTCGACCCTCTGGGTGGAGACACCGAGGCGTAGATCCAGTCTGATCTAATAGTCCGTCAGCGAATGAATCATGAACCGTTTGATTTTAGAGCTTATTTGTGTTCAGTGATGGGTTGATGAACCTCTGAAAGTAAGCTCAATTAAAGGTTGTTGAGTTGCTGTACGTGTATCCATTCAATGTCACATACGTCACAGAAGGAAGAGTCGACTCCATCTTGAAAGCTACGATGCGATGCAATGCAATTCACCTATACTTCAGGTGTCGTCAGTTTCGTGGGTATCCAAAAAGAAACAAAAACGCCATGCCCAATCCGACCCATCCGTCTATTCCCAGCCATGCATGACAGTCATCATATTCACAGCCCATCCTCGTCGTCGCCAAAATCGAAGCCGCCTTCCCCATTCCCGGCTGCAGCCCTCGCTTTCCTTCTCCTGGTGTTGATACGAATCTCCTCTTGCTGATGACCTCCGTTCTTTCTTCCTCCCGAGACAGGCTGGATCGTAAGCCGACTTTCCATCTGACTTCCCACTTCCTCTTCATCCTCTCCATCCAAATCGGATCCGCTCATGCCTCCATCGTCGTAGTCCGCCCTGCGCCCATTGATCTTCACCCGCGCCGGCAGAACATCTCCGAAAGTCCAGGGGTCTTCCCCTTCCTCCTCACAGTGGCCTCTAAGTTGGAAACTCACGAAAGCAGGACTTGCGTCCTCCTCAAATGCGAAAACGTTGACACGAGGATCCACGTGGAAGGGACAGTAGGGCGGATTAGTCTCAACATCACTTCCCACCTCGCCCATGCCACTTCCATGCTCCTCCTCACCCATACCCACTGAAGACCGCAAACTCCAGAAGCCATGCACGCCCTGATCTCGACATGGATCCGAGATTCTCAAGCTCTGTAGCCCTCCCATCTCCGCTCTGGTCTGAATGGAGTTCAGTGGGAACGCTTTATGAGCATATCTCTCATGCTTTAATCCGCTAACGATGGCATTGCCCTTTCGTCTCTCAACCTTTTGAACAGGGTGGACGTGAACCGTTCCTCCGCACGCAATTGCGATGCCGACAGTTTGATTTCTCTTGATCCACACGACACTCTTTGCAGATCCTGGCTCTTGTAGCGCTTTCGTGTGGCGGATCTTGTTGTCGTCTGCATGCCAATAATCGATCGCCCCACCTTTAGCAGCCGTATACCCTTGACTCAGCCCGCGAGCGAAAGCTCTTGAACCGGCATTGCCCGCCGCTGCGGTGGCGTCGCGGAAGCCTGCGAACGTGATTGGAAGGGCGGGTCCATTTATTGATCGTAAAGTGTTGACTTGGGAGCTGACGGCTGTCCAACTGGATTTGATACTGCCGAGGAAACCTTGGTTGCTACTAGGTGGGGAAAGGCCGGTTGATAGACTGACAGTGGCGTCTGCTTTGTCCGGTGTAGGTGCGGTGAGTGTGCTCGAAGTTCGTTTGCGTTTTCGAGCGATTGGCTGGGTTGCGACTTCGTGGAGATGAACAGTTCCATGTGCGGTGAGAAGTGCAACAGCATCATCGTCTCGGGACCAGGCACAGTCAAGGATGGTAGATGGTGTGTTCCGTGCAATGCGTTGAAGCTGCTTAATGCATGGACTGGTGCTGACGTCGTCATCGTGGACTGTTCCGCATCTGGGTACCCCATGTGCTACCTGTCGCAGATCCCACACGGTGGAGACTTCGCCCTTTCGACTTGCCGTGAGTAATTTTGTTCCTGTCGAAGAGAGCGATAGGTAGTTACAGCCTTCGACCAGTGCAAAAGTAGCCATGGGCGGTGGAAAGTATTTCGGCTTATGCTCTTCCCATACGAGGAGACCCTCAAGATCTATCAGCGAGACCAGAGCTGGCTCTTTCCTTAAACGTGAAGGATCGTCCGCGAAGGCCTTCGTAGGAGGGAATATGTCTTCCTTGCTCGTAGCGCGATCATGAGGTTGTCGGCCGTTAGGTGGTGAAGGATGTGTTAACTCTTTCCATCCCTGCAAGCCCATTTCGATTCCCTTCTGCGAGTATTTTACAAGTCCCTGAGCAGCCTGTCGCCCAAGACGGCTCCATGTGCCCTCGGGATCGGTGCCCACAACCTCGCAGGTAACGAGAGGCTGCGGCGACGCAGCATGTGTTGTTATACCCGGCGGAGAGGGATTGATTTCAGATAACACAGGGACACCTTGGATTGAAATGTTGGAAGCGGAGGATGGCGGTAGCACGGCAAGCCACCGCTGACTGAGGCTGTAGACTGGGATACGCGGCTGCTCTTTTGCCTCTCCCTCTGTTACTGCCGCCTCACCACTTCCACTAGCGGATCGGACAGGTACAGCTGGCAGAGACGCTTGAAGAGACGTCCAGAATTTGCCAATGCATCGATAATGTGCTTCCTCGAGCCCACAATTTGGTGCAGCGGTGAAGACCAAGACCTCGCCGCTTTTACCGGAGGTGACCGTGATGAAACGGCCAGCAGCATCCAGATGTAGATCTCCAGCTGGATGTGGGAGAGAAGATATTTGACCAACCAGAGGCTGCTCGATGGAAACAGGCGCACTTCGGTAGAGTGTCGCTACATAGCGTTGAGCTCGCAGCGAGTACACATCAACGGTAGTTTGGAAACAACTTGGCGGCTCGTTGTCGTTCTGCATATGACTCTCTCCCCTGTGTTCGACCATCGGTCCATGGACGACCACAGCCACGAGAGGTCGTAGCTCCTGGAGAGGATCGAGTCTCTCGGTATGTGGCAATATCTTGGCCCCTATCACGGCTCCTCCCAGTCCTTCAAGTCTTCCAATGACCTCCATCTTTGTGGCCAGCACGCGAAAGACCTCTAAGCCCCCCTCACAGCCCACAAGCAGAGCATCTCTCGCTTTCTTTGCAGATGCTCCATCACCAGCGTCCGCGAGCGAGTCCAGACGACAGCAATATCCATCGGAGCCTGCTGGCCTACCAGTTTCCTTCTTCTGATTCCAATTGAGTCCAATATCGGGAAGTTGAAAGAAGTGTTGCTGTGGCATGTGAGGAGGTGGTGGTTCAACAAAGCGTGGACGCGGTGACGCGTGAGTCACAAAGGACTCGCGGCGAGAAGGCTGGCTAGGAGCTCGATGGGTTGACAAACTGTTCTGCCGTTCGCGTGTCTGGTACATGCTGAGCGGGCGACTCTGCGGGGAAGGAGGTGGGAGTGGACGTGCTGCCGCGGGTCGAGGCGACTTGACGGCGGGTGGGGCTGAAGGTGGGGGTGGAGCGGGCGGCGGCTGCTTCACTGGGGCAGCTGCACTAGGTTCGGGCGGCGGAGGAGGTTCCGGGTCGTCGTGGTGCTGCTCGAACAGCGTCGGCACCTCGTCCTGCTCCAGATCGACCAGAGGTGGTGTGTTTGTTGCTCCCTCAGCGGCTCCCTGTACAGGCGAGTCGACCTGGAGCTTGACGCCATGGTGAACAGGCGGAGAAGGCGTCACCGACTTTGGGTAGCTTGAAGACTCATCGCCATCGTCGGCCCGCGGCTGCTTCTTCTTTCCTTTCTTCTTCTTGCTCTTGGGTGTTGGCTGCGGCGGCGGAGCAGGAGAGTCGTCGCCCTCGGGCGGATCGTCGAAGTCAAACGGCGGTTCGTCGAAGGCGTCGGCGGAGGGCATTCAGCCTGCTGTGCGGTTTGTTGGTGGTATGCAGGCAGGCGGGCAGGGGTAGCAGATGTTGGCTGTCCTGCTCTGCCGAAAGGAAGGCGGCGTGAGGTGCGAGCCAGAGCTCCTCCCCTCGAACACAATCGGCAACTTTGGCAGATGACCTGGCAAGAGCGTGACCAGTGTCGTTCAACGGGTGTCCCACGCCCAACTTTGACTTGAGTTTAGTATGGAACAGTTGAGCTCGCGTCAACGTCAACAGACAGCTCGCCGGCTCGTTGTTCTCCTCACGCGGGAACAGGAACAACGAGCTCCGGCCGCGTGCGTGTGCGTGTGCCTGTCTTCTTTGTCCGGCAAATTGGGCCTCGCGTGACTGCCTGTGCAATAATGGAGATGTGAGGTTCAGAACTGCGACTTTCGGTTGAGTGATGCTTCGGCGTGTACGAGCTGTCCTCCGCAGTACTGTCAAGTAAGGTAGGTACCTCGCAGGGTGAGAGCTGCCTGTCCGAAGCGCCCGCATGGTGGTGGGGCTGGAAGAGATCCCCTCATCTTGGTCCACCCGATGTTGAGCCGTGGAATCTCCGTCACATGCACGGCTCTGCGTGACCGTCCTCTCCACGTCCACCGCACATCACTACATCATCAACATATGTCTTGGAATGCGCCGTGACCCCTGACGGAGAAAAGCTGATGAAGCGCGCTCGTCCTCCGCGCAAATAGAGTGCAGTGCTTCTCTCGACAGCGACTGATCGTTGCATACGATACTCCCACAGTCGGTGTCAATGGACGGACAGTGAAAAGATCTACCAGAATCCAAGGGGACAGCTCTCACGCAAGCCGCCGCTCTCCGGCTCTTACAATATGACTATAGCAGTAAGCAGGACTCCAGCGTGTTCAAAGAAAGCTCTCCGCGAGAGAGCGACAGCCTGTGTGAGATTAAAGACCTCGCAAGACTGGCACATTTTCACTGTCTATTATCGACACCCGCTGTGTCCTAAAAATTCAAGTAGGCACCACAATTTCCTTACGCTCCTTGGCTTTCCTTGTGAACTTCCCGCACTGGACTCGCCTGCCATGCTATCAGCTTGGCAACCGTACTCGACTGAGCAACAGGCTACGCTTCGGCATCGTACATAGGTAGCTGGGTTCCAACCGAGCCACGATGTGTTCGCCAGTGATCTTCACATCCCGCGAACTCTCCCTCTTTCCAGTATACGATGAAATCAGGCGCGACATTCCTTACATGGCTCAACGCTGTATCAGCGGCAACAATCTTCACCGGTGACCGATTCCAAGGCTATCCCATCATATCATCCCTCGATATCACAGACTGTCCCAGCAATGCCATTTCTCGCTTCTGGCTGTCTCCCGCAGCGGCGCAAGGCGGTCTTCCATACTTTCTGCCCATATTCGTTGCGAGAGGCAGTAAAGAGTCAATAGAGGGTGGCCGAAAGCTCTCTTTCTCAGCTTCTATCCATGGGGACGAGCTGAACCCTGTGGCAATAGTCCAAAGCATTTTCAGAGAGCTGAACGGGACCGTTGCTGCCGGTAACTTCAATGGAACTGTAATCGGGTTGCCGACGTTGAATCCTCAGGGCAATCTCTTGAATCAACGAAACTTCTTTACCAGCTCCAATAATGGATTCTTCGTGGATTTGAACAGAAACTTTCCAGGCCAGAACATCGCAGACGGAGGTAAGCAAAAGCTTGAAACTGGAAGAAGAGGCCCTAACCTCACAACCAGGCAGCCTAATACAATTATACACCTCCTCAATCTGGAATGACATCTGGGGCAACACCTCTAACGTCGATATCGCCGTAGACTTCCATACCCTATCCACCGGGTCCAAAGGTCCATTATGGTGTTACGCCGACTACGCATTCCCCTATGTCCAACGCATGGCTGAGCTGCTCCGTCCAGACATGATCAAGATCGACCCTGGCGAGCCTGGCTCCATCGAGACAACCTGGATTCAATCTTCCGTGCCCGCGATTACCGTAGAGACAGGACCAGCAAATACTTGGAATCGCACACTTATCAAGCGGACGGTGGACTTCGCGTTCAGATTGATGGACGACCTGAAGATGACGGATGGAGAAGTTGTGGAGCCGGATCTGAGTGGGACTTTCATTGCGAACAACTTTTCTAGTACTACTACGAGTTTCAGCGGATGGATTGAGATGGGCGTCGAGGTGCTAGAGGATGTGGAGAAGGGACAGGTAATTGGAAGAGTCTATAGCTCTTGGGGCGATGAGCTGCAGCAGTTGACGGCTGGCGTCAAAGGGAGGGTGTTGACTGTACTTGTTGATCCGGCAGTGGAGGCTGGAGCGGACGTTGCCATGATCGGATATAATGCCACTGAGGCATAGGCAGAGCTGTCAAGATGAGAATTATTTACTGAAGTTGCTCATCAGATCTGGTCTCTCTGCCATGTAACGAGCGACTCTGCTAATGCAAAGGCTCCCAGTAGTAGGAAAAGCGACGATCGTCAAGAGAGAGCACCATTAAATTGGCTAACACATGTCCAATAACAAGTTCCCCAATTGAATAATTCTCATCTTGACAGCCATGGGCATAGGCATGCCAGTCGCATCGTGGGAGATAATCGAAGAGCAGAAACGCGACTTGGCACCTTGATTCAGAGAAGATGTTTCTTTAGAGCAGGCTTACCAGCGCCTTACAACTTGTCCCTCTGTGGTCGGCGTAATTCCAACATTGCACAATGTTTCCCTGGTTTGGTTGAGTAGTCGGAACGAAAGGAGAATTAGTACCTGAATCTTTCCAATCTGGGGAAGTGGTCGTGACCTTTGGATTCCTCAGGTGAAGCAGAACGCCATTGAAACGCGATGGGTGTTTGCTGTAGTCACAATGGAGATATTTAAGAAGGACTGTTTGTAAAAACGTTAATGGGGGGGGCACCCCAAGCCATGTCTCGTGTTGGCTTCCATGCCCGTGGCTGGAGCACACGACAGCAAAACTCACCACCTACGCAGGCGAGTCATCCATATAGCAAAATCGAAAAGCAGCACAATGCTCATGGGACGATCGAATTGCTCTTGTACTTCGCTCTTCTCTCCTGATCCGCCTCACAACAAGCCTTACGTGTTGTTTCTTCTAAACGTATTGCGACAACCACCGAATGCCCTCACCGTATCCCTGTCGCATCACAACCGAGCACATGAAGATCTCAATGGGCCGAATTCCATCAAGCGGCACTTTGCCCTTGCCAGTAGTCTGATACAAGCCGAGCTCATGTCGCAGCTGGTCTTCGGAAACAGCGTTTGGGTGGTCGATCTTGTTGCCGAGGATGAGAAATGGGGTCTTGGAGAGGTCTTCCATGCTGAGCAGAGCGTCGAGCTCGGCTTTCGACTCGGAGAAGCGCTCGGGGTCCTTGGCGTCAACGAGGAAGACAATACCGCTGACTTCAGGGAAGTAGTCCTTCCACAGACGACGCGCCTGCTGATGACCGCCGAGATCGAAGGTGGTGAAGCGGCAGCTACCGACGGACAGTTCTTCGGATGTTGGGTGCAGAGTAGGCTGGAGGATGGCTACGCGGTCGTTCTTGAGCATGTGGAGGAGCTGTTGGCGGGTGTTAGTGGATAGCTGGGTAGAATCGAAGCTGTAACGCGTACAGTGGTCTTTCCGGCATTGTCGAGACCGAGGAAGAGGAGTTTGGCGTGCTTGTTGGCCAGACCAAGGCTGGCCAGCATGTCCCAGACTGCGACTGTCAGCTTTCTTGTCGAATGCGAACACGGCGCTGCCGAGCAGACATACACCAATGAATCATCCACATGGCGCCTGATTCCTTGTGTGGTAGTGTTTTTGTTTGGGAGATTGTGTGTGAGGGTTTGAAAGTGTCGTTGATTGTTGCTTGTTTGGAGGTGATGTTGTGGCGGATGCGGAGTGTCATTTCCATCCAAACGTGGGAGCATGGAAGAGCCAGCTGGAGGCCACACTTTATCACTTTCACGTGCGACATCATCTGCGAGATCACTCAATCACAACACTCACGCTCCTTTAACCGATAACAATGGCTGCCAACAACCTCGTAGGCTTTGCTCCGAGTCACCCAGATGGATTCAAAACTGATTCTCGCAGCTCGATCGTCTCGTCGGCCTAGCAATGCTCGTCCTCGCCTCCGCCGTCTTCCTCTACTACTCAGTCTGGACTCTGCTCATGGTACCGTAACCCTTGCCTTCAGCGCGGGGGAGCATTGACTAACTTCGTCAAGCCGTTTGTCGACGAAAAGCACCCAGTCCAAAGCCTCTTTCCTCCACGCGTCTGGGCAATTCGCATCCCCGTAATTCTCATTTTACTCGGCGGCGCGGTTGTTGGAAGCTTCCTCAGCCTGGTCATGATCCGGAGTAACCGAAAAAAGGCGCTCAAGAAGGCACAGGCTGCGAAGGCGAAATAGATTTTGCTCTTTGGGTGGGCATTGGAGTCAGGGGCGGGAAAAGGATGTATAACTAATGCATAATGCGGGATCATTCCCGTATACTGAGCTGCCGTTGCTGTCTACTGAAATGCAATTGCAGCTCGAGCAGAGCTGCTCGCTAATTTCTGGTTGGATGAGGACATTCGAACAAAGGAGCACGCGGGAGGTATGTCCTTCGGTCTGGACTGCCCTGCAATGAATAAATCCAACTCCACCTGAGGTGTTGAAGCTGAGGTTTTGTCTCGGCCATCATTTCAGCTGCCATGCCAGCGAGGACACCGTCGAAGGCACAAGCTATCCCACTACGGGCGAGACCCTGTATGCGTCCATGCTGCGAAGTTCTACCCAGTGCAGCCATTTTGCACCATACACGGATCTCATATTTCATACTTCATATTTCAAGTCTCGATTCTCATTTCTCGTCTCGACCACCCCTGCAAGTGCTCATCTGATTAGACCACTCTCACGCCTTCGCTCAACGCTGTCAACACCACCCACCGATCACAACCCACTCGACTGGCAGCTCCCAGCACCGCCGTCTCCACTACAACCAGCAGGACATTCCCCGTTTCGGTACTGCCAGGAAAGATACGGATCGGTAAAGTTTGCTCCCGCAGTCAACAATGCCGTCTTCTTCCCCAAAAGCCGAGTCCTTTCGAAGACCTCCTTCGAAGGAATCTCTATCACAGGCCAGTTCAGCTTTCTCATCATAGCCGCACTAGTCCCATAAACACATTCCCGAAATCCCGCCCAACGAATCGCACTCGCACACATGGGACATGGCTCAGCAGTCGTATACAGCGTGAACTGGCTCCAAGCCTGCGACAGTTCTGAAGGCGTGAGTTTCCAGTGACCATGGGGATCTGTCAGGACCGCAGTGCAGTTATTGATTCCAGCAATCTCGCCGTGCAGGGTTGGGTTGCCTGTCTCGACGATGGCATTGGCTCCGATACAGATAACATCACCTATATCGGAGGGGTTTGAAGAGGTATGGTTGACTATCACTGTCCCGAACGGCTCATGCGGACAAGGGGAGGATGCCAGGGTTGTGAGCGCCGAAAGAGCCTCTTTCATCCAGAATTGACGGACGGATGAGGAGGGAGGTGTCCAGGATTGGCCAGATTGAAGTGCATGTTCTTTCTGGGAGAGCAACTCTTGCTGGGCAGCTATGTGAGCATGAATGGTAGAGGTGAGCAAGGCGGAAATCACGACGGTATGTAGCTTGTGTAGCATTGTTGGTGTGAGGCAATTGATTTGCGGGCGAGTTTTCAATTGAAAGACATGATTCTATTTTGGTTGCAAATCGGCATCGATTTCCAGCGGCTCTTACCTAATGTTGAAAGTCGCGTCTGAATCAAACGCGTGCCTTCTCATCGACACAACTCCACAACATCAACATTGCAAAAAACACTCGGTCTCCTATCAGACTGTACCCGCCAATGAGACCAATGCAGACACAGCGAAGAATCCACAATGCGTCGACACCCATCGAAGCCGAGCTTGCGTGCACCGTCAATATGCGGCAGCTCCTCGACGATGCACTTCAAAGCAGGTTTGGCTGAAACCTGGAACATCAGCTCTTTGTCGATTCGCGCTTTCTGCCACCATACCTTCATCGCTTCCTCATACTCGTTCTTTGCTTCAGGGCTTGCGCGCCAAAAGAAAGACCAGAGTTTGAGTGAGACTTTGAGCTGGAGGCGCCTCATCACATTTCTTGAAAATGACAACGAGGACACCTCCATGATGGAAGCAAGCGGACTCAACGGAATCTGTTCGTCGACACGAGCCTCAACATGCCAACTACGGAGCTGCAAAGCTCGAAAAAATTGAACGATCCTCTGCGGAACGGAGATTTATGCAGTGATGTTCAAATTGGAGCTCGGCCATCCTTGTTCGTTCCGCTTTCTCCCCGACTGTGTGGAATCGCGGGATGCCAATTCGCTACATCAGCTCCAGTCATGTTACCTTCGAGATATGCGGCAGGCCTCCCTCATCACAGCGTGAAGGTGTGTGATGGAGAATCACTCCCGGCGGCTACGGGGTACGTACAGATGAACACCGACGGAACGGCTCACGGGGAGGACCTGCCGCAAATGATAACCAAGGATGCAAAGCCACGAGGGTCAGCAATGTCGTGCTGCCGCAGAATGTTATCGACCCCATCGCCGCCGAGGACTTCACGCCACTGCCAGCTGAAATTGAAAGGCTTCAGAAGCTCGTAGCACGCGATATGTGTCCTCCAGGAGGTTGGCTACGACGGTTCGAAGTAAGTTCTGCATTTGCTAAAAGAGTTTTCTCATCAGTGTTGGCTGTGACTGCTGTTGGTAGTTGGATGCTGGGATCTTTCATTGAGCTCGAGCTAGGCAACCAATCACATGTCGCATACGGCTGAAGGCGTCTGGCGAGATCGCTCCAGAGAATCTACCCCGGGCAAGGCAAGATGGAACGGACCGCTGAACACCGTTCGACAGTTGCAAGACGTTGAAGTCTGCTGTCACCGTTCGCCTTCACGGGTGGCCAACGTTCTAATAATGGCGTCCGAAGCAAACAATCCATAACGTGATCGCTCCGAGTATTACCACAGTCATGGAATGAATTCACAGCTGATATACACTTTGGGAAGCTCGCAAGAATATGTTGGTGTTGGGCCAGTGATAGGCGAGCACGGACTCGCGTTGCCGAGCTATCAGGATTCCAAAATAGCCGGCCAGGACTCGAAAGCCACACAGCGTGCCTTTGCCGCGCTGCAGCATGCAAGACCCTTTTGAAGCTCACGAATGAAGACCTGCATTGACCTATACATCGTGTGAGTGGCTTGCGACCCTCGTCCGCAGGCCTATTGCGACACTCTCGCCATGCCCGTCGAAATTCTCCTACAGCCCAGCCCAGCCCGTCCCTCCGCATGTGGACTTTCGCCTGTACAAACACCAAGCTCCACCTCTGGGGTAAGACGTGCCGCTCAGCTCGACGGTTTATGCAGCGTGCGAAATAGTATTCAACCGTTGGCAGTCAACTGCCACGCGGTCTCGTTGTGTCCTGCACTTTCGATTCCATTTCTTCCGCCCTCTTTCTTCTCTTATTTTCTTTCTGAAGTATGCAGGATGCGGTCAACCATCACGAGATTTGTTTCACAGACTGACCACGCGCAGCGCCTTTAGCTTTTGCTAAAAACGACGATCGCTCCGTTCCATAACCGCCCGCAGCGTTACCAGGCGGACAGCTCGCAGCTAAAGGCACGGCCCCGCCGGTTTTGTCGTCAGTCTGGCGAACAGCGACATCTACCAACCTGCACAGCTGCAGACTTATATGCACTTCGAAATTCGTCCAATCTTCGCAGAACACGTCACAAAAGTCACTTCACCTCAAGAGTGGCGTTGAAACCGAATCGGCCTCTCCGTACCTCTCGCAAACTGCACCGCCACACGTCCGCGACCGTTGCCGCTACGAAGATCCATGCACACTGCGTAATGCCATGCAGTCTGTATCCCAAAGCAAAGGTCCATATACTCCGCTTCGATTTTCTTACCAGTGTTCTTCTATTTCTTTATTATCTATTATTGCATACATCGCAAAGCGCTGGACGCTGACTGCGACATTAATACAGCATATTTCCCTTATGCGACGACACGACGACACGAATACACGAAACCTCGACAGATCGAACGGCAAATGCTCTCATGAACTGCACACTACCTCCCAGGCGGGTTATACATAGTCTCGGTTTGACGGGTTTATTGCGCTGCGAGGGCGCAGGCACCCAACATGTCGACGAGCAAAGCGCATGCTCGGCAAAATGGCCAACAGTATGAAGCAACGAAACACCAAATGCCCGCCCATGTCAGTCGTATTCCAACCAAGCCTGCCATCGTGGATGGTGGCAAGCAGCACAAGGGCGCGCAACATGTTGCTAGGATGATGAAGAGGACGAGCGGAATCAGCCCAACGGCCGAGGCCGCTTTCAAAAGTAACACTAAAGTGCCAACCCCAGTGACGGCAGTTCCACAATCCTCTTTTGTTCCAAGCAGACGAGTCTCTGCGACACCATCCACAGTTCCGCCACCGGCCATCCGAACACCATCTCTTGTCTCTGGATCTTCTGCTTCCACTTTCGACAGTCCAAGGTCAAATGGACTCCGCCGAAAACACTCTGGAGCCATCGATAGATATGCAGCCCAGAAAAGGGCAGGATCTGGAACGACAGATCGAGAGAGAGCAGCGATGCATGGTTTGACTGGGTTCTCTCGCGAGGAGTCTGATAACACAGTGCTGGGTATCACGATACCAATGACATCCAACTTTGGCGAACGTCAGGCATCAATTGATTCAGAGGGAAGAGACATTTACAGCAGCGACGCTTCTCGCGACCTGACACCTCCGGTCCTCAACTACGCCTCTTCAGCAACCCCATCAACACGATATAGTGACTCGCCGTTCAGTCCTGTGCCTACTCCCAGTTCGGCATCGTCTTATTCTCCAAGCCTGGTCGCAACAAGCAACTCAACCCGAAGTCCCATCCAGACCAGGCCCGTCCCTCAAAAGACAGTCACCCCAAAAGAGAACACCTCGCGGCTCGGATTGTTTCCTGTAAGGGAGTCATCAAGGTCGACATCATCTTTCAGGACGACTGCACGTGTGGACCAGAAGTTGCCTTACGAGAGACAAAGTACGACCAGGGAAAATATCAATGCCTCTGTACAGGCTAATTCTGTCCGGTCGACATTTCGCAACAGACTCACAAAAGCCAACCCTAATGCGTCCACCGAAAAGCAAAAGGTGCAGATGCCGCCGGAACTGGCCCATCTCAACATCGACAATGTTCAGCCCGATGTCTTGAAACCGCGCGCTCCAGCCAGGCCCAGTCGAAGCGGCACGTCCACCCTTGCCGGCATGGCCAACCAGTCGTCCGTTGTGCATAGCGACTTACCACATGTGTACACGACCTACCACAAGCGGACCCCGTCCCAGGAAACGCCTGTATCGGCGACTTCCCCAACCAAATCACGATTTGGGTTTTCTTCTCGGACTTCATCGCGGACCACATCGCCGCGTGTAGACTCTGCAATATCTCCTCCTCCCTCAGCTCGCCAATTCCACCGTAGCCAGACCCCTGAATCATCAGGGGAAGGCACAGGACCACGCCGCAAGGACTCACCTGCCGTTTCAAACCACCAAAGCCCGGCAAAGTCACCGCGCTTCGGCTTCCTCTCACGTAGAGCCAGGCCAGAGGTCCCCAAATTGGTCGAAAAGCCCATGCGACGGGCGTCCAAGGGACCGGTTGCTGGAACGGGCCATGAAGGCTACGGCAGATTTGGCTTTCGTGGTCGGAGTGGTAGTAACACGAGCAGCACTGGTGTCCGGTCGCCCAGCGCTGACAGTAACTCAAGTGGCGCAACTACACCCGCAGCTAGCAAGAGGAAGAGCAGCACTGGCAGTAAAGACAGTTCTGATCTTGATGACTTCCTCAAGGAACGACTCCAACCTGTTATTCTTCGAGGCAGTGGCAGTACGATGAGCTCCGACCCCATGGGAGTCAGTCTGGAGCCTGTGTCATCGAAATCGTCTTCGCTGGACAGCCATTCACAAATGCAGCTGCTACCATCAGCAATGCGCAATGCCTCCAATAATTCTGCTGAACAACGCTTATCCCGGGCATGGAACATGTCTGAAAGTTCGGAAGACGATGTCATCAGGAGGCGGCCTAATCTGGCAACTCGTCGATCTCTTACGCGGCTGTCATCAGGCGAGAACAAGTCACCAGTCCGTGTGCCACCTCCTATCAACACCAATTTGCTCAAAAAAGGACCCGCCATTGATAGCTATGACGCGGAACCGACTGCATGGCCAAGAACAGATAGTTCACTGCCTTTGAGTGAAGATGGGAGAGAAGGATTATGGCTAAAGCCGCTGGATGTCAAACCAACGTCAAAGCCTCGCAAGTGGAATTTTCTTCATCGTGCCGCTACATCTTCTCCTGCCAAGGGCAAGCAGAAAGCCGTTGAGGCAGCCGAAGATGTGGGCATATCAATACACTCGGTGCACAACAGAGCCGTTGCACACTACGCAATGTCGGACCACATGAACACTCTTGGGCTTGAAGAAGTTGAACGCATTGTCCGAGACAGTACCGATTTCGAGGAGGACTCGTTCTCTGAATCAGAGCCTCTTGCGAAGGTTGTACCCTATGAGGGACCTCTTCTAAGTATGATGCCCTCCCCGCCCGCTGCAGAGTATTGTCGTGATACAGACTTTAGTCAAAGGCCATATGACCCAAGGCTCAAGGTCAGTCGGAAGGTGTCAGACGCGACGAGATCACGACCAGAGTCTTCTGCCGCTCAAGCCATAATGACACCTGACATATCTGGGCGGCGCACGCCTGAACCAGACCAGAGCCAATTTGATAGCTCGGAGCAAACAAATGGCTCTCCGAGACAACCACGACTTTCACCGATCGGCAGGATACCAGCAGTCGTTTCCAAGAGAGACCGTGACAGGAAACTACCCGACACTTCGTTCTCCCGTCCTTTTGCACGCAGTCAACCACGTCCATTCGCCAAACCTCCTGGCTCCGTATACAGCCAGATCCGAGAAATGGCTAGTCCAATTGAAACGATTTCCCAGCCTGTGTCTAGCACAAGTACCAGATCCGATGGCACCATTCACGATATCAGAAGCAATACGCAGACCACCCCCAGTGTCACAACAGATCGCACCAGCTTTGACATGCAAACCAATTCAGAGTTCCTTGCATTCCCTCCGAGAAAAGACTCGGACCAGTCCTACTCATGTTCCGATAGTTCTAGCATTCCAAGCTGGATGACTTCCCTGCCTCCTCAAAAGGAAGACGTCTGGAATGAGTACAACGATTTTATGGACGAGGTGATGCCTCTGAGAACGCCACTGAGAACACCAACCACGGGATCATCTCTTGGAGCGCCATTCCAGTACTCCAGTATGCTGTGGGATGGCAATGGCACATCTTGGCCAATTCCTTCTCGGGCTGGCCTTCCTCCAACCCATCAGCTTCCACCGCTACCTGGACAACCTACGGTGCCCACCATTCTAACCGTGCCTCAGCAAATTTCGCAGTTTTTGCGTCCTTCTCTGTCACCCATCACCCCAGACACGATCAGTGGTCTCGGAAACCACATTAGCACGTTCCCACCTCGTCAAGCAAGCCTGCACCATGCACAGCACATGTACACGCACCATCCGAAGCGATCGAGCTTGACCAGTGCCCGCGCCAGCATATCGTCCTCGCGATACAGCAAAGCTTCTACACATTCGAGATCGGCATCTTTGCCAGACGCCCGCAACTCGCAGTATGAAGCGACGCCCATGCCTCAGGCTCCATCTCTCGTTGACATTGCGGAGTATCCAGAAAGAAGAGTGAAATGCAGTACTAATCTCCGAGTTGGCGCACTCATGACGAGCAAGTGGCTCTCATTTGGACGGGTACTATTCAGTCCCGCTCACAACGAGATGCATCTCGCTGATAAACCGAGAGTGCTCGTTGTTGATGGCCTGAGCAGTGACTGGTCGCACTTCGTAGCCATGTCCTACCCTTCCGCTGAAGTCTACAGCCTGACTTGCAGCAACGTCGACTCGTCTTTTGTCGGCAAAGTACCGTCGAACCATCGCCAGATTCGACTCTCATCCATTCTAGCCTCGTTTCCCTTTCCGAAAGGCTTCTTCAACTCGGTGGTATTCCGCTTTCCAACAGCAACCACAGAACAAGCATACACAGCCTGCCTCTCTGAGTGTAAACGTGTTCTGCGTCCAGGCGGATATCTGGAGATGACAGTTCTGGATCTCGACTTGATGAATATGGGACCCAAGGCAAGAAAAGCTGTCCGCGGTCTCAAAACCCGCATGCAGCAGCGCGATCAAGAAGTCTGCCTTAAGAACCTCAGCGACATCCTCGTGCGGCTGATTGGACGACGAGGTTTCGAAGGTGTCCAACGCTGTATTGTTGGCGTACCGACTGCCGGAAAGATTCCACAAAGCCAGGACATGAGTAGCGTTAGCTCTGACTCTTCTGGACTGTCTCCCAGCAACAGTACAACCAAGCGTCTCAGTTTGGCCGACCTTTTGGAGAACACAGACTTCGCACCCGCAATGAACGGCAACGACGAAGTCATCACCAAGATGGTCGCCAGAGTTGGCCGCTGGTGGTACTCTAGCTGTTACGAAAGAGCACTCCTACCCGCCGATCGCAGTATCTGGAAAGACAAAAATCTGCTGCGCGAATGCGAACACCACGCAACCAAATTCCGGCTTTTGATCTGCCATGCGCAGAAGCCTTTACAGACTCGCAGGAGGACCGTCAGTGTTTGATGATATGACCATGATTGAAGATATGATTTACGAAGGCTGGGCCTTGTACTTTGGAGCATTTTGTAGCGTTCTCGCAAGCAAGCGGTGTCAATTTGGCGTGACTTTTTTGGTTATGATATTGTTACTTCACACACAAGTGGGTGGCTTCTTCGACACTACTTTGGATGCATTCGTTGGAGATCTACTTTGTTCTTGGACAGACGCATATGGCCTCGCGGCCCATGATCGATTGGCGGTCTTCTTCTATTATGACAGGCTTGAAAGTCAATTCATGCGTAATGACTGAATGGTACCTTACGATCACATCATATACTTCAATGACTCCGATAAGCTATATCATCGTTCGGTCTCAGAACCGTTGTAGAGCTATCTGATGAAGCACAGTCGGTGTCAATAAACAGTGAAATGATCTACCAGAATCCAAGGTGACAGCCCTTACGCAAGATGCCGCTCTCCGGCTCTTACTATAGCGACTATAGCAGTAAGCAGGACTCCAGCCTGTTCAAAGAGCGCTACCTGCGAGAGAGCGACAGACAATCTGCGTGAGATTGAACACCTCGTAAGACTGGCACATTTTCACTGTCTATTGACACCCGCTGTGAAGTGCTGTGGAGATGTGGCAGGGATGGCAGTGACGATGACATGTGATCTGCGGTCCAAGCTCCCCTCGGTCGACACCTCCAGCTCTCAATCCTAACTCTCCCGTGTTTTCTACTGTACATTCTCCCTTGAGAAATCAACACTCCACCAAAGATGGCAGAACACATCAGCAAGCTCGAAGCCGACACACACATTCTCTTGGACCAGCCACTCCTCCGCGTCCCTCACGAGCTCCTCCGCAAGAATCTCAAGTCGGCCCAGCGGCACGTTGACCAGGCCAGCAAGAACATCACCAAAGACGTCTCATCCCAACAGCAACAGTCCAACCCTGCCGCAACGCTCGCCTCTCTCGACGCCACACTCGCCAAAGCGGTCAATCTCCAGCGCAAACTCGAGCAGCTTCAAGCCGAAGAAGCGGCCCTCCACGCCCAACAATCACAGCGCATCGCCCATCTCGCACAACTACATGAAATCCCCAGTCTTGCCGACGTTGCCTACGAAACATGGTCACATACCCGTCTCGACCGATTGTTGGTCGACTACCTCCTCCGACAGGGCTACACCCGCTCCGCCCGCCTCCTCGCTGTCGAACAGGACATTGAGCCACTCGTCGACATTGCCGTGTTTGAGGAAAGTCGGCGTATTGAACAGAGTCTGATGGCGGGCAAGACGGATGCATGTTTGGCGTGGTGTGCTGAGAATAAGCAGGCGTTGAAGAAGATCAATAGCAATTTGGAGCTGGAGATGCGATTGCAACAGTTCATTGAGCTGGCGAGGGGAGGCGATTTGAGTGAAAAGGTGGCTGCTATTGTGCATGCGAGGAAACACTTGGCTGGTGGGCAGGAGGTTGAGTTTGGGTTAAGAGCTGGTGGGTTATTGGCACATGAGAGCGATACGTTGGTGGAGCCATATAGGGTGAGTCTCCATCCCATTCCCCATATTCGTTTTCTTTGCTAATATGGTGTGTCAGATGATGTATGCACCCTCTCGATATCCCCATCTGGCATCCATCTTTCTCAAAACTCACCACACGCTGCTCTCTCTCCCATCACAGCCGCTCCTCCACACGGCTCTCAGCGCCGGTCTATCTGCACTCAAGACGCCCTCCTGCCACTCCGTCCACACTGCCGTCAACACTGGCGCTCCCGTGTGTCCAATCTGCAGCACCGAGCTGAATGCATTGGCAAAAGGCGTCCCTTACGCACATCATACGAAGAGCTTCATGGAGGAGGATCCTGTGGTCTTGCCAAATGGAAGAATCTACGGACGAGCGAGATTGGAGGGGTTGAACGCCAAGCTGGGCGTAGGGAAGGGCAGAGTGAAAGATCCCGCTGGCGGTATCGGTGGGGAAGAATGGGGAGAAGAGGAGGTGCGGCGGGCATTCATCTTATGATCAAGGGAGATTTACAGGTCTGTCTTTTTTATTACTTACGATGAGCGAGCGATATACCCATCCATTCATCATTCTGCTTTCATCCATCTCATGTGCTGGCCACCAAACATCCTCGGCTGGTTATGCAGACAAACCCTTGCTCCTTCCAATCCGACATTGCAGTCTTTAGCATCTCTCCTCACCAAGCATCATTCTTAATTCATCGCACCCAGCATTTGCCACTCAAACACTGCCCCTACTCAAGCCACTTCCCAAGCGCGCTCAATCCGCCATCGCTTCCGTACGCCCATGCTGGAGCCTTGAACACTCCGTTCTCATCGGTCTTCGCCTCCGAATGCTCCTCTTCATCCGTGTCCTTTTCCTCAATCTTCTCCAATCCCAGCATGAAAGATGAGGTCCTCTTGTTTTCTGTCGTCTTGTTTTCTGACAGATAGTCGCGGGTTGGAGTTGCGTTTGATTCGTTATCCTTGTCGATTTGGTCCTCCTGCCCGGCGTCCGTTCTCGCCTCCGTCTCTGCGATGTCGTTGCCCTTTCCTTTTGTCTTCTCGCACTTCTCGGACCCCTCTTCCTTTATCTTCGTCTCCTCATCATGCGGCACCTCATACATTTCATCCTCAGGCTTCACCTTCTCCTCACCCATAGTCTTCGTGATCTTCTTCTCGTTTCCCTTCCCATCGTCAGACTCCGCCTCAGCATTCTTGAGCGCCATCGCGGCAAGCGCGAACGTCACGGCACTTGAGGGCGAAGGCGAGTCAGCACAAACCTCTACAGCCGAATCATTGTGCAGTGGAAGATCAAGAGGCATGGGGACCCATCCTCTATTCTTTGTCTTGCCGTCTTGCATTACCTTCGTCTTATTTCCTGTGCCAATGGCCTCTTTTGGAAGCGTGGCTTCCTCTCCGTCCGCCACCACAACATCAGAAGTTCCAGTCGCAGGCGAAGGCGAAGCAGGAAAAAAAGCAGTCGAATACTCCTGCTGCAAACTCAGTGGTCTAGCAGTTCCTGGAAGCGTGGGCGGTGGAGAATCATGATACTCTGATTTCTCGGGCGAACCGTTAAACGTCGAGACAGAATCTCCCTGCACCAGACTCGTGGGTCTCAAGTTCCCGGGTGGAGAAGGACGGTATTTGGAAGGCGTGTAACCAGCTGGACAAGTGTAACCAGGAGCCGCCATTGCAGTCATGGAAGCTTCTCGCTCAAGACTCGGTGGCGAGCTCGGAGTAGAGTCTACTAGAGGCCAGTTTGATGATGGCGGGCGGCTGGGTGTAAGGGAGAGCGGGAGACGTGAGTTGGATAGACTAGGCTCCTGGGTCCTGACAGGCGTCTCCTGTTCGTCGGATGACGGCGCGCGGGTCCAGACCACTGAACCTTGAGAGACATGCCTGACTGGCGTAGGACACGGCGTAGGAGCAGTCTGCGAGCTCACTTCTTTCGCCACCGGCAGAATTGCATCTTCGTCCGAGGAAAACTCATCGACATTGAAATGCAAACTCTCATACCTCTCCACCGCCAATCTCGGCGATTCCTCTCCCGGAGCAGCCTCCTCCACAGATCTCTCCTCCTCAATCGAGCCAGAAGGCCGCTTCTCCTCGACTTCTTCCACAGCAACATTTTTCTCCAGCTCTCCCAGTTCCTCCTCCTCCTCCTTCTTCCCGCAGCAGCGACAGAAGACCTTGTCTCGGAACGCCCAAAGCGAGAGTACGAGAATGAGAAGGAAGATCAGTACTGCGAATGCGATGCCTACGCGGCCGGCGGTGGTGAGGGGTGGCGGTGCCGAGTTTTGAGTGATACCATTGGGGTTGTAGCTAGGCGAGGAGTTGAGGGTAGTGTATGTTGTTGTGGCGTGGTGGCCCGAAGTTGGAGTGGTGATTATGGTCATGGTCGACAGTGGGAGAGGCCTGTGGTCTTGTCGTTGCTCAAGTGAGGGCTCGATGCTTGTCAACGATACCAGGTCTCCCTTGACCACGAGAGTCAATAACGGGAAAGCTGAGATGAAGAGACGCATGGCGGTGGTCGTGGTGATCGATGTAGTTTGAGATGGAAACATGGAGGAAGAAAGCTGAAGCTGAAGCGGGAATCCACCTCGCCAAGGCTTGATGTGGGACTTTTGAAGTGAATGAAAACATAGAATTGATCCTCACCTCGATTGAGCTACCCCTGCGGCTCAGCTGTATCGATCGCACCCAGTCCCTTTGCATATTCCCCAAATCTCTCCACAACCCATTCACAAAAGTCCTCCCAATCTTTCTCAAAAATCTTCATAGCCTGCGCCTGTTGTCCCTCGTCCAAACAAGAATGCTCCAGACTCCACACTGCAAGTTGTTTCCACCCATGAATGTTCATCCTTGGGTCCCCAACCAGCACCTGATAAAACTCATGCGAAAGACTGTGACTATGTAGTGCTCGTCCCCTAACATAAGTTAGTCATGCCCAACCTTCAAATCACACTCAACTTGACTCACCTCATAGAGCTCGGATTATCCGCATTAAGCGTACACTCCAATCCAGCAGCCAAAAGTTCGGGGAATATATGTTGTCTCACGTTTCCACACAATTGCAACAACTCATTACATATAGGACACAATTCCAAACATATCTTCCGCTTCTTGTACTCCTCTACCAGTAAAGGATGTTTGAGAATTGCGTACCCGTGTCCAATACGCTTGGCATTGAGCAGTAGAGCGTCGTAAAGATTGCTATTGTCGGGATTATTGGAGCCGCCGGCATCAATGAGAGACTCTCCCGCATGGAAAATGAAGGGAATGCTAATGGCGAGGTCTTTGCAAGTATTCGCGAATGCTACCAGGAGGTCTGCGTAATGGCCAATGTGGTTCTTGCGGTCTTCGGCGCCAACGAGGTCGAAGCCGCAGATTAGGTCTGGGAAGGCGAGTTTGAGAGATAGACAATTCTGGAGTTCAATCTCCATGAGGTCTCTAGGAATGCTCCGTGGAGCGCTATAGATGACTTTGAGTCCGAAGGGAAACGCATTGGGGTTCTGTGTCTGGAATTTGCGTTTCTTTTCGACTTCTTCGCAGACAATTTGCATTTGTTGATTTTGGTCGAGCTGAGTGAGGCCATCGTCGGAGCTTATGGTCTTTCTGAAGAGCATGTCCCGCAGCTCTGCGTACATGACTTTGTCTTTGATCATACTGTCAATTGCATCTCCGAGATAGGATCTGTATGCACTTTCGTAGTTTGTGAGGCCTTTGAGTGCTCGGGTACTTTGATTGAAACAGGCCCAGGCTGTATTGGTCGTGTGGCGGTCGCCATAGGCTCTCTTGGCGGTTATGATCATCTTCTCGCAGACCCAGCGCTCTGCTAGATCTAGTCCGAGTTCCTCCTCTTGCAAGCGATCTTCGGCTTCGTCATCTTCGAGTTGGAGATTTGGTGGAAATGCTCGCCGGAAGTCGACAAAGTTCATCCAACAGTCACTGCGAGGCTGCCGCGAATTCCAATCTGGGCTGTAATGTTGAGAGAAGATATTTCCTCGCTCGATCTCTTTACTTTGAGGTAGCACGCTGAGGACAATTTCAGTCTCCACGTGGCAGAAATCTGTCGCCTGTAAGAGTGGTCGATTACTGCGAATAAACATTGTTTTCCGCACGTTGGGATTGCGGGCATACATCAGCAGCTTCCCAGGAGGCAATGCTGTGTTGAAATGGAGGTGCAAATGTGCACCCTTGGGCATCTCTTTTGCGATCTCAAATGTCCTACTCTTCTCAATTCTTTCTCGGTTTACGAGGAAGTGGCCGCCCATATCACGGGTGTTAGATTGCGGTACGGCCTCGCCTGCGATGTTGCCGTAAAGTGCTTCATCATTTCGCTCGTGCTCCCTGACGTGATGAAGAATGCGCCCTGCTTCTATCTCTACTGGAGACGCATTTGATATTGCTTTGCAGTCCCAAGCGGCGGAGCGCTCAGCTGCCAGCAACTGTTCCCGGGCTTTGCCATAGGTCTTTGACGCTTTCGATTGTTTCAGATGTTGATCCATTAAGAATCTGGCGCGCTGAGATGGGTCCATAGTATCGTTTATATTGGAGCCTTCTGCTACACCATTGGTTGTTGTTTGCTTGTGCAGCTTCCGATGGGCAAGCTGGCAAGCAAAGATTAGTGCCAGGCGCAGTGTGAAATACCGCGAGTTCTCTTATTCGCAGATTTCCAACACGTCCAGTATATGCATTGGAGCAGCGGCATGTAAGTAAAACGTACCTTTTCCTTGAACAACCCAATGCACATGTGGTGTGGTTGCTTATTTCTTGGGGGTTCTTCTGCTGGCGACGCTGCTTCATCTCCAGAAATGCGCTGTGGCAAGCGGGGTGAGATAGTACAACGGCATCAGAGATGACAATAGTCAGTTGGATGTTGGCAAAGTGTACACATGATTAGCGTGCTCCAGTCTAGAAATGTGGCAGTGGGAAGGGCCAGCAGGCTTGCGATCCTGCAGATGCTGCGCCCCCTCCCGCCGGTCACAACAGGCGGCGATGCACGATCTGCGGATAAGGTGGTGGTGTAGTACAGCACATGTAGCCGATCAATAAGACGCGATTGAGGACTGCGAATTCGTATGAGAGTATCTCGCTTGGGGACGTAAGGTACTGTAGGAGAGCATGTCTCCAGGTGCTAGAAGAGGTGAGGTGAGACAAATGCCGAGATTCGGCATGCCGGATTTTGCCCGTGACGATGCCGATCGCATATCGTCTTTCGCTTTCCTTTCTGCTCGAATAACACCAACCTAGAGCTCTTCTTCAGCACAATGGTGTCCCATGTAAACCGAGAGACGACACCGTCAGGTCAAGCGAGTGACCTTCGAGCTGTCTGAGCCTTAGATCGACAAGACAGGTGCGGAGCGGCCGACGGCTGAAACAGAAATCGACAAGCGCCCTCTGCCTGGCCTAGAACTAGGTGCATGTACCACGAGAAGAGCAGGCGAACGTGCAGCTACCTATCACTCAACGTGATACTCAGCCTTCTGCCACAACTTCTCTGTCTTCTCTACGCTTGCAAACTTATTCCTCGTTGGGCATCGCAATTGGCAGCAATTGCTGAGCCAGACTATGTCGAATAACAACGTCACAGGTAATGCCTTCAGCGCCTCTTACTTCCATATGACTGACAAGATTCACAGTTGCATTCCCCGGAGATAACAACTGGGCGGTATGGTGGTCGCCGCAAAGTGGACTCGACAATTTTCAGCTTGACATTGTTGGATTTCTTGCAATATTGGGCGAAGGGGCCGTTCGTACAGAGATTGCTGGGTTCCATGACGACTATAGGCTGACTGGCAACGTTTCAGGTACTGGCCAACTCGCAAGTCGCAGCTCTGTCAAGAATATTCTATCTTCCTCGTTTACTGCCTGCACCTCAAGCTCTCCTTCGAACTTCTCGGCCTACGACCCTTACACCCACAGATGCAAAGGTCACAGGCGTTCACTCTGGCAACGTAAAGGATCATGTTCACCATGTTGCCAACATTCTACTGTGAGTTTGGGTTCTTCCTCGGTACGTGAATGCTGCTGGTGCCATGCTCATGTGAGGTTTATAGTGGCGAGCCCATGCAGACCTATTCCGTGAGATGTGTTGAAGTGAAGAAGAATATTCAGAATGTTAGGGAACGCAAGCCCACCATGATAGACACACTTCTCCGCGGTGAACCAAAGCGAGCGCGCACCACTTCTGAGCAGGCCGAAGGACCGCCACTGGTCAGAGCAAAAGCCACCGGTCCCCTTTTCTGGGTAACAATGATTGGATTTTTGGAACTGGTGTTTTTATTCGCTTGTTCGATCATCCTTGGGGATGGAATGTCGCTCCTCGCTTCAATCCTACTTGGAGCGCTGTCGACTGTGGTTGGAGTCTGCAACAAATGGACTTTGAGGCTGTCACGTCGTTCCCAAGGAGGTGCACCGGCAGGCGACGCGGTGATCCGGTATCCCAATGGAAGCTATCTAGTAAGTAAATTTGGCTATCAGCGGGCGTTTTCCGACCAGATCAGTCGATATGAGAATCAATCAACAGATAGCCAGGATCAGGTTCACCTCTCCACCACTTTAATGATTAGCTAGCTACGCCGATTAGCAGAACTCCATCGGTTCCAATCAGAACTTCTTCGGTGAGAGACCGGCGCAAGAAGTATCTTGAAGATCCATGCTTCTTATCCTCGACTGAACAATCCTCATATCAACCACTCTGCGTTCCTAGCATATACACTGTTTTCCAAGCACTATATCATGCTATGAGCTGACTTGTTGCAGATTGTCAAATGTGCAGAGGACGTTGCGAGAGAGCTCTTCTTTGCGCCAGAGACCTTGGACTATAACATCACGTCCCCGGTCATATACCGCCTGTTGTCTCTTCTTGGCACTGTCATGTTGATGCTAGGAGTAATAGCACTCGCCAACGCGAAACTGCAACTACAATTCGGATGGGTAAGAAAGCCGGAAAATATGCCTTCACTCCTTAGCATTGCTGATATGACCTCAGGCCGGTGCCTTCGTTATCATAAACATCGCACACTGGGTAGCCGCTGCTCTCCCACAGAAGGCGCATTGGGACCTTTCATGCTATACAGTAGAACCGCAGGAAATGGTAGGCCTACCGCTGCCAGAGAAACCGAACTTCACCATAGCTCTCTGGAAAGCAATACTACTCACCAAGTCTATTGCATGGGTGAGGCCTGGTGGTGCAGCTCCTTCCACCCCGGTGTGGGACAAATGGTTGCTCGAGGCGGAGAAGCAAGCGAATTCTGCTACGTCAAAGGGTCCCAAGTTCGAAGAGTGGGATGCTAAGGACGCCTGGAATCGTCTGAACGAGCAGCAGAATGGACCTCCGGCGAAAGCAGTTGTCGCTACGCCTCAGACCGTATAAGTGATGGCATTCACACATCTCTTTGTAACGGGGTGGAGTGCGATGTGGAGAGAACTTTGGCCTAGTAAGAGACGCAGCCAATTCAGCGGAGAGGGAGTCAGGCAAAGGACAACACAGTTTCCTACCAAGTGGTCTCTATTGCGATGCTTGCAGATCCAGTCCATCGAGTGCGACTGATTTGGCCTGATTTGAGGATCTTCTTCGAGCGATTTAGAGATCATTTACGACAGTACAGTAGCAACCCACACTACGGGCTTTTGACGCTTCCAATGTCTTCGTATCACGAAATTGTCGTGTTTCTTCGCCGATGCACTTGCATGAAGGCTTGGCAATACCATTCGTACGGCTTGATGGCTGAAAAGCTCCTCTTCAGCATCACTTCTCTTCATCGCTTTCAACTTGTCAAAGAGCGCTAGGAAGTATGAGGCATGAGCGAAGAACGACGTCGCAGTTTCCCCAGTGGTTGACGAGAGAATGGAGGTCTGGCCCACTGACAAGCATCATCATGAAACCGAAATTGACCTGGTCACGAAGTTCTTATTTTAGCTGGGCGCTAGAAGTCCGATCCACGTCAAGCACGGATCACGTCAAGAACGTCAAACTTCTTCAACACCACTACTCTTCAACAATTAATTACACAACAACCAGCGACTCAAAATACATGTACAATAGCTTAAATTCATCGCAATGATCAGCTCTTCAATCCCTAAGCAGCACGTAGTTTTTAACGAAGCGTTAGTCGTAAGGTTAGCTAGGGGCTAGAAACAGCTAGAATTCTACCCTATAGTATTTTGAGCTTTATAATTAACGTTCGTATAACTAGTGCTTTGCCCTTCCTAACTAGCTTGCGTATAGAGGCTTAAAGAGTCGTATTTAGCTATTTCTAAGTGGTAATAGCCTCTACTTACCTCTACTTTATAGCTAGTTTCGAAGCCTCTTTTTTAGCCTTTAGCTTTATACGATTAAACTTAGCTTGTTTAACTTCTTTATCCCTTAACTACTTAGTAACTTTTATAGATAGTTTCTTCTAAGCCTTATTAGCCTTATCCTTTACTTTAGCTTACTCCTTTACTTCTAGTACGTCCTTACTAGCTTAGATTTTAGCTAGAGAGTAAAATTAACTACCTTATTCTTTTAGAAGGTTAAATAGCGCTTTACTACGTATACGCTTTTTTCTCTCGTATCTAAAGGTCTCTTTTAAGCTAGTATTCTCTACTTTAAGGAGCTAGTACTTAGTTTAAAAGTTAAGAAGGGTGTTTTAAAGTAGCTAAATCTTTTAATTCTTATCGATAACCTTAGGTCTAGTAATAGCCTATTATACGAGTAATTTAAGCTATCTCTAGTTTGTTAAAGGTAAGATAAGGTAAGCCTATAATTTAAGTACTTTTTAGACTAGCTCTATAACCTTAGATACGAGTAATTAGTTAAGAACCTATAATAGATTAAATAGCTATAGTCTAGTTTTACGCTAACTAGAGGTAATATTCTTCTCTAAAAATGCCTTAAGGAAGGTAATATTAAATATCCTAAAGAAGTTACGCTTTAATATACTTAATAAACCTATAGAGTAGTGTAGTAATTGCTCTAATTCTTAACTATAGTATATAGTTATTAGGATCGTAGGATCGTAGGTTTAAAAAGATATAGGCTAGTACGAGAATATACGTAGCTTAATTATAACGACTCGAATTGCTACCTAGATAGAGGTGTTTACTCTATCTAGCTATATAGTACTATTCCGCTATGTCTCGGGTTCCGGTAGATATTAATCCTCCTATTAATCTCCCGGTCTCGGGTAGTATAGGCGATTATAT